>OY986951.1:690633-765633 GCA_963920595.1 Eimeria praecox
AACACGAGCAGCAGAGTCAAGCGAGGCAATCCAGCAGCAACAGCAACAGCAGCAGCAACAGCAACAGCAACAGCAACAGCAGCAGCAGCAGCAACGACAGCAACAGCAACAGCGGTAGCAGCAACAACAGCAACAGCAATAGCAGCAGCAGCAACAACAGCAACAGCAACAGCAAAAGCAACAATAGCAGCAGCAACAGCAGCAGCAACAGCAACAACAGCAACAACAGCAGCAGCAGCAACAGCAGCAGCAGCAACAGCAGCAGCAGCAGCAGCAGCAGCAGCAGCAACACTGACTTCTGTATGCAGGCTGTCGATTTGCTGCTCTTCTTGCACTTGGTGTATGATGCTGCCGCAACGTGCGCGTCTCCTCGGGGCTAAGCAGCTGCACCTCCTGCGATAAACCCTAAACCCTAAACCCTAAACCCTAAACCCTAAACCCTAAACCCTAAACCCTAGGCACTACTTAGTAAGCCTTAAGGCCTGAGCCCTTAGACATGAAGCGAGGGTTTGCTAGGGTTTTGTACGAGCGAAAGCAGCAGCAGCAGCAGCAACAGCAGCAGCAGCAACAGCAGCAGCAGCAACAGCAACAGGAATAGCAGCAGCAGCAGCAGAAATAAGGAGAGGCACAGGATACAGAGCAGCGACTCTGCTGCTGCAGCAGCACAGACGCTGTTGCTGCTGCAGCAGATACGTTGGTGCTGCTGATATCAGCAGCACCAGCAGCAGCAACCAACACGCAGTCGGCAAGCACCATCAAATCCTAACCCCTAAACCCTAAACCTTAAACCCTAAACCCTAAACGTAAGCAATCCCGGGTTTAGGGTTTAGGGTTTAGGGTTTAAGATTTAGGATATAGGATTTAGGGGTTTTAGGGTTTAGCGTTTAAGATTTAGGGTTTAGAGTTTAGGGTTTAGGGTTTAGGGTTTAGGGCTTTTAGGGTTTAGGGTTTACGGTTTTAGGGTTTAGGGGTTTTAGGGTTTAGGGTTTAGGGCTTTTAGGGTTTAGGGTTTAGCGGTTTTAGGGTTTAGGGTTTAGGGCTCTTAGGGTTTAGGGTTTAGCGGTTTTAGGGTTTAGGGTTTAGGGCTTTTAGGGTTTAGGGTTTAGGCTTTAGGGTTTACGGTTTTAGGGTTTAGGGTTTAGGGTTTAGGGCTCTTAGGGTTTAGGGTTTAGGGCTTTTAGGGTTTAGGTCTTTTAGGGTTTAGCGGTTTTAGGGTTTAGGGTTTAGGGTTTAGGGTTTAGGGTTTATGTTTTATTATTTATGTTTTATTATTTACATGTTGAACACATCTATGTTTCCATTTAATTTGTTTGAGAGCGAAGCCTAATTCTGTGTCTGCGGCTTCTAAAGCTTTTCTCTCCGCCATCTTCTTTCTTCTTTCTTTCAACGGATCCATCCAATAGGTACTTATATCCCGCTGCTGCTGCTGCTGCTGCTGCTGCTGCTGCTGCTGCTGCTGCTGCTGTTTGATTGTTTGTTCTTCTGTCATTGCGAATTCGTCGAAGTCGTCAATAGACACACGAGAACCAAACATCAGGAAGCTGTAGTCCTCGCTGAGCCGTCTCCTTCCTAGGCTCTCCTGCTGCTGCTGCTGCTGCTGCTGCTGCTGCTGCTGCTGCTGCTGTTGCTGCTGCTGCTGCTGCTGCAGTTGATTAGGCGAAGAGGGAGCTGCAGATGTCTCCGCTTCTTCTGGAGCCGCAGATGAAGGCGTTCGAGTTTAGAGAAAACAGCAGCAGCAGCAGCAGCAGCAACAGCAACAACAACAGCAACAGCAACAGCAACAGCAGCAAACAGCAACAGCAGCAGCAGCAACAGCAGCAGAATCCTGTTGTTGTTCTTCCCGTAGACAGCAGCGCATGCATTTGCTGCTGGAAGCATCTGTGGGGCTGTCTTGCTGCTGCGAGGAAACTAACAGTGGTACGGGCTTGTATGTACTCTCACCTACTGCTGCTTCTTCAGCTGCTTGCTGCTGCTGCTGCTGCTGCTGCTGCTGTTGCTGCTGTTGCTGCTGCTGCTGCTGCTGCTTCTCCTTTGGTGATTCCTCCTTAGACTTCAGCGTTCGTTTGTTCTGCTTCTCTTTGTGCTTCTGCTGCTTCTGCTGCTGCTGTTCCTGCATTTGCTGCTGCTGCTGCTGCTGCTGCTGCTGCTGGTCCACTGTCTGCTGCTGCTGTTGCTCGTCCTGCTGCTGCTGCTGTTGCTGCTCATCGTGTTGTTGCTGCTCCTGAGTTGGCTTCTCCTCGTGCTGCTGCAGTTCTTGCTGCTGCTTCTCTGTTTGCTGCTGCTCGTCCTGCTGCTGCTCGTCCTGCTGCTGCTCCTGCTGTTGCTGCTGCTGCTGCTGCTGCTGCTGCTGCTGTTCCTCTGACTGCTGGGTGTTGTCTACTTTGTCTTCTTCTGCGTCTTCAGTTTGCTGCTGATGTGTAGCTTCAGAATGCTCTTCTTCCTGCTGCTGCTGCTGCTGCTGCTGCTCTCCCTGCTGCAGGTTTTCTTGCTGCTCTTCTGCTGCTGGTTGCTGCTGCTGCTGCTGCTGCTGCTGCTCTTGAACGTCCTCTGGATGCTGCTGCTCTTGGTGGAGGCCCTCTGCTTCATCGGGTTGCTGCTGCTGCTGCTGCTGCTGCTGCTGGTCGTCCTGCTGCTGCTGATCGTCCTGCTGCTGCTGCTGCTGCTGCTGTTGTTGCTGCTCAGGTGTCTGCTGCTGTCCCTCGCATACCTCATCATGCTCTTCTTGCTGCTGCAGCTGTACAGTTTGCTGCTGCTCTTGTTTCTCCTGCTGCTCCTCGTCCTGCTGCTGCTGCTGCTCCTCCTCTTGCTGCTGCTGCTCGTTCGCCTGCTGCTGCTGCTGAAGCTCTATATGCTGCTCTTGAGGCTGCTTTGCTTCTTCCTGCTGCTCCTGCTGCTGCTGCTCCTGCTGCTGCTGCTCCTGCTGCTGCTGCTGCAGGTGCTGCTCCTCCTGTTCCTGCTTCTCCTGCCCCTGCTGCTGCATCTGCTGCTCTTGGTCTTGCTGCTGCTGCTGCTGCTGCAGGTCCTGTTCGTGCTGCTCCTGCTGCTGCTGCTCCTGCTGCTGCTGCTCCTGTTCCTGCTGCTCCTGCTGCTCCTGCTGCTGCTCCTGCTGCTGCAGCTCCTGCTCCTGCTGCTGCTCCTCCTGCTGCTCTTGCTGCTGCTGCTGCTCCTGTTCCTGCTCCGGCTGCTCCTGCTGCTGCAGCTCCTGCTCCTGTCTCCCCTGCTCTTGCTGCTCTTGCTGCTCTTGCTGCTCTTGCTGCTCTTGCTGCTCTTGCTGCTCTTGCTGCCCTTGCTGTTCCTCCTGCTGCTGCCGCTGCTGCAGGTGCTCTTGCTGCTCCTGCTGCTCTTGCTGCTCCTCCTGCTGCTCTTGCTGCTGCAACTCCTGCCCCTGTTTCTCCTCCTGCTGCTGTTCTTGCTGCTCCTGCTGCTCTTGCTGTTCCTCCTGCTGCTGCTGCTGCTCCTGCGTCTCTTGTTGCTCCTGCGGCTCCTGCTGCTCTTGCTGCTCCTGCTGCTCTTGCTGCTCCTCCTGCTGCTGCTGCTGCTGCTGCTCTTCCTGCATCTGTTGCTCCTGCTGCTCCTCCTGCTGCTCCATCTGCTGCTCTTGCTGCTCCTGCTGCTCCTTCTGCTGCTCCTGCTGCTCCTTCTGCTGCTCCTGCTGCTCCTTCTGCTGCTCCTGCTGCTCTTGCTGCTCCTGCTGCTCCTGCTGCTCCTGCTGCTCCTGCTGCTCCTGCTGCTCCTGCTGCTCCTGCTGCTCCTGCTGCTCCTGCTGCTCCTGCTGCTCTTGCTGCTCCTGCTGCTCCTTCTGCTGCTCTTGCTGCTCGTGCTGCTCGTGCTGCTCCTGCTGCTCCTGCTGCTCCTGTTGCTCCTGCTGCTCTTGTTGCTGCAGGTGGTTTTCGGTTTGTATTTCTTGCTGTGTTTCTTCTTCTACTTCAATTTGCGTTTGCTGCTGTTCTTCTTCTTCCTGCTGCTGTTGCTGCTGTTGCTGCTGCTGCTGCTCTTGCTGCTGCTGCTGCTCTTGCTGCTGCTCCTCATCTTCTCGCTGCTGCTCTTCTTCAACAGTAAGTTGCTGTTTCTCTTCTTCTGATTGTTGCTGTTCTGTTTGCTGTATGTCTGTGCCTGCTGCCTCCTCAGCCTCCATTTTCAGCTGCTGTTGCTGCTGCTGCTGCTGCTGCTGCTGTTGCTGCTGTTACTATTGCTGCTGCTGCTGCTGCTGTTGCTGTTGCTGCTGCTGTTGATGCTTGCTTGACCTCCATGAATATATTGCTTTGTTTACACTGCAGCAGAGGGAAGAGAAAGCCAAGGGGGGGGGGGGGGGGCGGGGGGGGAAGGGGGGGGGATCGAGCGGAGGTGACCTCGAGGCGCTCAAACCCTAAACCCTAAACCCTAAACCCTAAACCCTAAACCCTAAACCCTAGACCCGAATTTGGACTCGCTATAAAACTAAAACAAAATATTGAGATATAATTATAATTTTAAAATAAATAAATACAATAAAACCTTCTATTCCTCTGAGGTCACCTAGCAGAGGGGGAGGCGGAACAAGGCACAGCTGCAGCGCTGCAGCAGCAGCAGCAGCAGCAGCAGCAGCAACAGCAGCAGCAGTGAGGCTCTATACAACAAAGTCCTATTCAATAGGAGATTTCCTGCTGCAACCACCTTCAGGGCCTTGCTGCAGAGCCAAGACATTTCATGCTCACAGCAGCAGCAGCAGCAGCAGCAGCCGCTGCTGCTGCTGCTGCTGCTGCTGCTGCTGCTGCTGCTGATCGCGCAGCAGCTGCTGCTGCAGCCCCGCACCTGAAACCAACATATCTTCAAAACCAACAATTAAAATTAATATTTTTTGTGGATTAAGAAAACATAGTTGAGAGATGTAAGCCAAGACAACGCCGGGGAGGACGACTGCAGCAGCAGCAGCAGCAGCAGCAGCAGCAGCAACAGCTGCTGCTGCTGCTGCTGCTCGTGCTGCAGTTGCTGCGTGTTCTTGAGGGATCGACAGATTCATAGTATATTCAGTGAAGATGGCGGAAGAGGGCTCCACGCATCCTCATGTTGTTGCTGCTGCTGCTGCTGCTGCTGCTGTTGCTGCTGCTGCTGCTGCTGGTGGAGTTGGGTGCTGCCGCTGCAGCAGCAGCTGCTGCACAAGCGTCGATTCCAGAGCCTTGCCCTATCACTTGACTGAGCTGACTATATAGCTAGCTAGCTAGCTAGCTAGCCAGCTAGCTAGCTAGCTGCTTGGCTAGCCTGCGGCAATCGGTTTCCTTGCTGCGCCAGCTGTGCAGTGAGCCCCTCATTTCAAAGCCACAACAACACCGTCAGCAGCAGCAGCAGCAACAGCAGCAGCAGCAACAGCAGCTGCAGCAGCTGCAGCAGCAGGAGCGGCAGGAGTTGCAGCATAACTAGCAGCAGGACAACCCAACAAGCAGCAGCAGCAAACAGAAGCAGCACAAGCACGCTGCTAGCCACTGCAGCAGCAGTAGCTAGCAGCAAATCATCTGTCTGTCTGTCTGTCTGTCTGTCTGTCTGTCTGTCTCTCTCTCTCTCTCTCTCTCTCTCTTTCTTTCTGTGTGTCTGCCTCCTTCAAAGCCCCAAGACACCCCACGTCTTGTAAGTTTTTTCGACTGTCTCCTCACCTCTGCATGCTTTGGAGACTCTGCCTCTTAGCAGCAAATCCATCCAAACTCTATAATATACACGGTAGCAGCAGCAGCAGCAACTGCAGCAACTGCAACAACTGCAGCAGCAGCAGCAGCACTAGTAGTAGTATTGGAGACGGATTGCAGCAGGAGGAGTAGTAACAGCAGCAGCAGCAGCAGTAGCAGCAGCAGCAACAACAACAACAACAGCAGCAGCAATACTAACAGCAGCAGCATTAGTAGCATGTTCTTGTTGTATCTACAGCAGTAAGAAACTTGTCTTGTTTGTTTTTTGATTGGCTAGCTGCGCATACACCCTGAGGTGTATAGGCATCTTCTGCTGCTGACTGCTGCAGCAATTGTTTTTATATTTTCAAATACTTTCAAATATTTAAATACTTCTAATGCAAATACAACAACTACAAACAACCTTACACAATACCTGCAGCAGCAGCTAGCTGAGCCAGCTAGCTCGGCTAGCTAGATGAGGCAGCTAGCTGAGGTAGCTAGCTGAGGCAGCTAGCTGGTGTAGCTAGCTGAGGTAGCTAGCTGAGGTGGCTAGCTGAGGCAGCTAGCTGATGTAGCTAGCTGAGATAGCTAGCTGAGGAAGCTAGCTGAGGAAGCTAGCTGAGGTAGCTAGCTGAGGCAGCTAGCTGAGGCAGCTAGCTGAGGTAGCTAGCTGAGGCAGCTAGCTGGTGTAGCTAGCTGAGGTAGCTAGCTGAGGTAGCTAGCTGATCTAGCTAGCTGAGGCAGCTAGCTGATGTAGCTAGCTGAGATAGCTAGCTGAGGTAGCTAGCTGAGGAAGCTAGCTGAGGTAGCTAGCTGAGGCAGCTAGCTGGTGTAGCTAGCTGAGGTAGCTAGCTGAGGTAGCTAGCTGAGGTAGCTAGCTAATGTTTTTACTGTCTGTATATCTTTTAAAACAGGGAGAAGGAGACAGACACTCAGTCGAAGGTCTCTCTCTCTCTCTGCTGTCTCCTGTCTGCTGTTCTACTCTGTCTCCTGTCTCTTCTATTCTTTGCCTGCTGTCTCTTCTCTTCCCTCTTATCTCTCCTCTCTACTGTCTTGTATCTGCTGTTTGTTGCTTCCTATCATCTGTCTGCTGTCTCCTATCTCCTGTCCCCTGTCCCCTACCTTCTGTCTCCTGTCTCCTTTCTGCTGTCTCCTTTCTGCTGTCTCCTTTCTGCTGTCTCCTTTCTGCTGTCTCCTGTCTCCTGTCTCCTGTCTCCTTCCTCCTAACTGTCTCCTCTCTCCTGTCTCGTTTCTGCTGTCTCCTGTCTCCTTTCTGCTGTCTCCTCCCCGCTGTCTCCTGTCTCCTTTCTGCTGTCTCCTTTCTGCTGTCTCCCGTAACCTGTCTCCTGTCTCCCCTCTGCTGTCTCCTGTCTCCTGTCTCTCTCTATTAATTAGTTTTTATATTTGGGGGCTGAGGCCTCTGCTGTATTTATTTGCTATTCGCTAACTTCTTTATCTTCTTTATGAAGAAGATAACTTAAACGTCTTGCAGCAGCAGCAGCAGCAACAGCAACAGCAGCAGCAGCAACAGTAGCAGCAGCAGCAGCACCTCAGCAGCACAAAATCCTACATAAGAATCTATCTTATCCTTGTGTTTTGAACGCAGCTAATAACAGCTTCTAGTATATACATATATATATATATATATATATATATATATATATATAAACTAATATTTAATTAAATATTATAATTTTTTATATTCTGCTATTAGTTGTCTACGCCAACTACTTCCTTAAAACACTAAACGCGAGGAAGAAGGCTGCAGTGTACGTACACACGCAGCAGCAGCAGCAACAGCAACAGCAGCAGCAGCAGCCGCAGCAGTCTAAATCTATAACACAACGCAGCTCTCTGTCTCCTCTAAAACAAAATTTAATTTTTTTAAAATAAAAAACATAAAAACAAATCAAACTCTTACAAAAAAAAATCAGGGTCTAAACTTGGGGGGCCCCCCTGCCCCTAGGGGGGGCCCCCCTTCCCCTAGGGGGCCCCCCCCCCCTTGAGGAGGAGGGGGCCCCCCCCCCTGATGGAGGGGCCCCCCCCCTGCCCCTTCCTTCTGTTCTAACTTCTCGATTTTTTCTTCTATTTGCGCTTCTATCGCTTTTTTATCATTGAAAATATAATTTAAAATATTAATGTTAGTTTATTTTATTTAATTATATATATATATGTATATATATATATATATATAAAGGGTATATAGTGATAGAGATAGAGAGAGAGGCCCTCACTTGATCGAATGTATCTTCTTTAGAATTTTTTATTTTTATTTTCTTCGTCTTCTGCTGCAATGTTTGTTGAACAGCAGCAGTGTTGCTGCTTTGGGGGCCCCAGGGGCCCCCCAAGCAGTCTGCTGCAGCAGGGGGGCCCCAGGGGCCCCCCTGCTGCAGCAGCAAGTAGAGGAGAAAGAATATACTCTCATAGCTTCAAATCCCACGGGATTATATGGAGGGCTACAGCTAACCGTCCCTCAGGTAGGAGAGAGGCTTCTGTTTGCTGCTGCTGACAGCTCTACTACATCTTCTCTAGGAAGATGATGCGCTCACATGATAGAGCAGCAGCAGCAGCAGCAGCAGCAGCAAGAAGAGCAGCAGCAGCAGCAGCAGCAGCAAGAAGAGCAGCAGCAGCAGCAGCAGCAGCAGCAGCAACAACAGCAGAAACAATAGCAGCAGCAAGAGCAGCAATAGGAGCAGTAACAGCAGCAACACGAGAAACAGTAACAGCAGCAGCAACAGCAGCAGCAACAACAGCAAGAGGAGCAGCAACAGCAGCATCAACAGGAGCAGCAGCAACAGCAGCAGCACCAACAGCATCAGGATGTGTATGTGTATGCAATGAACTCGACAGCCTTGTTAGTTTTGTTTGTGTGTTTTGTTTGTTTGTGTTTGTTTGCATGCATACAGCTTTCTGTTCTACAGGGGCCTCGTTTAGTATATCGAGAGGAGGAGGGTTTATTGCTGTTAATGATGGCTCTGCCCTGCTGCTGCTAGATGCTGCTGCTGCTGCTAATGCTGAGGCTTCAACCCCTCACAGGGGGCATCTCGCTTCAACTGTAGCAATACTCAGGGTATCTGATTGCCCCCCGGTCCCTGAGGGGCACCCCGAGGGGGCCCCTGGGGGGGCCCCTGGGGGGGCCCCTGGGGGGGCCCCTCATGGGGGCCCTGGGGGGGGCCCTGGGGGGGCCACTAGGAGGAGGGCCTCTAGAGGGTCCCCTGGGGGGGACTCTGAGGGGGCCCCTGGAGGGGCCTCTAGAAGGGCCTCTAAGGGGGCCCCTGAGGGGGCCCCTGAGGGGGCCCCCACACGTGTAGGGAAGAGGTCAGGTGGATTGATGAAGGGGGAGAAGGCTGCTTTGGCTATTTGTACTGTGAGGAGAATGTTAAGATTGACGCATTTTAATCCGCAGTTTAGGAGGTTAGGAGAGACACATGTTTGGGGCTTTGAGAGTATGCATGCAGCAGCAGCAGCAGCAGCTGCAGCTGCTGCTGCTGCTGCTGCTGATGGTGCTGATGCTGATGGTGCTGCTGATGGTGCTGGTGCTGCTGCTGCTGTCGTTTGCTCCTTATTGCTGCTGCTGCAGACGAGCGAGACAGGGAGGGTGTCTGTGCTCATCAGGCATCGCTGCTGCTGCTGCTGCTGCTGCTGCTGCTGCTGCAAGGAGGAGGGCTTGCGTTGCTGCTGCAGTTTCTGCTTCATCTGCTGCTGTTGTTGTTGCTTCTGCTGCTATTGAGTGGCTCTAGCTGCTGCTGCTGCTGCTGCTGCTGTTGCTGCTGCTGCTGTTGATTGCAGGTTTCACTGTATATGTTGGCTGCCGGCGTTCTCTGTCTCTCGCTTAACTTACCCTGCAGCAGGGGGCCCCTCTGGGGTGTCTAGACGTTGTGCTGCAGGGCTGCGAGGAGACAGTTGTTTGTGTGTGGGGGTTACAACCAGGGACGGAGGGGCTTTCCTCTGTCTCCAAAGACACAAGGAGGGGCCTCTGCCTCAGGTGCGTTCGAGGGAGGGCCGTGCTGCTGTTGCTGCTGCTGCTGCTGCTGTTGCTGTTATTGCTGCTGCTGTTGCTGCTATTGCTGCTGCATGCAGTAGAAGGCCTTCATATATCTCAGCACTATCAAATATGATTTATTTGATTTGACACTTGCTGTCTCCTTAGCCCTAACTGTCTCCAAAGGAGACAGTTGAAGGCATCTACCTTGTCTCCTGCATTCTACGTCCCTCTCTCTCTCTCTCTCTTGTATCTGCCTTAGGGCCCCTCCTCTTTGTGCATGCGCCTGTCTCCTTAGCTGTCTCCTTATGTGTCTCCTTAGCTGTTTCTTTAGCTGTCTCCTTAGGTGTCTCCTTAGGTGTCCCCTTAGGTGTCTCCTTAGGTGTCTCCTTAGGTGTCTCCTTAGGTGTCTCCTTAGGTGTCTCCTTAGGTGTCTCCTTAGCTGTCTCCTTAGGTGTCTCCTTAGGTGTCTCCTCAGGTGTCCCCTTAGGTGTCTCCTTAGGTGTCTCCTTAGGTGTCTCCTCAGGTGTCCCCTTAGGTGTCTCCTTAGGTGTCCCCTTAGGTGTCTCCTTAGGTGTCTCCTTAGGTGTCTCCTCAGGTGTCCCCTTAGGTGTCTCCTTAGGTGTCCCCTTAGGTGTCTCCTTAGGTGTCTCCTCAGGTGTCTCCTTAGCTGCATTCTCCTGTGTCTGTCTCTCCCCCGGTGTCGCTCTTTGTGTTTATCTCTGGCTGTCTGAGAGGGAGACAGAGAGAGGTAGAGAGACAGAGAGACAGAGAGACAGAGAGACAGAGACAGAGAGACAGACAACGAGACAGAGAGACAGAGAGACAGAGACAGACAGAGACAGAGAGACAGACAGAGACAGAAGCAGAGACAGCAGCAGAAACAGAGAGAGAAAGAGACAGAAACAGACACGAAAAGATACAGAGAAGGAAGGCAGAGACAGGGGATAGAGAATAACAGAAGGAGAAAGAAGCAGGGATAGACGGAGACAGACAGACGGAGACAGAGGCAGAGACAGAGACAGAGACAGTCGCACACAAAAGGAGACAGACACAGAGACAGCCTGTATCTCCTTCCTACGATTTCTTCATCCTGTGTCTGTCATAGTTAGCTGTCTTTGTGTGCTTCATACATCTTGCATTTGTTTGTCTCTGTCTGTCCCTTGGAGCTTTCACGGGCTAGGGTTTAGGGTTTGTGGTTTAGGGTTTAGGGTTTAGGCTTCAGGGTTTAAGGCTTAGGGTTTAGGGTTTAGGGCCTTTAAGGTTTAGTATTTAGGATCTAGGGTTCTTAGGGTTTAGGGCTTTTAGGGTTTAGGTTTCTTAGGGTTTAGGGTTTTTAGGGTTTAGGGTTTAGGGTTTAGGGTTTAGGGTTTAGGGTTTAGGGTTTAGGGTGTGTCTGTGTCTGCAGCGTTTGTGTGTGGCGTCGGATTTGGGTGTAGAGTGGCTTCGTCAACGCAACGGAGACAGTCTCTGTATGTCTCCTGTTTTTGTTTATGTGTGGAGGTTTGTTTGTAAGAGCAGCGGAGGAGACAGTTCTCTAGTGTCTCCTCGAGTTGAGGTGTCTGTACACCGCGTTCATATTAACTGCTGCAGATGGATAGGGGCATTTGAGGAGCCCCTCATAGCCGCACCGGCATCTCCTCTCTGTTTCCCCTGTCTCTCTTCTTCTTCACAGAGACAGGGGCTGATAGAGACAAGACAGGAGACAGATAGAGACAGTCCCTGCAGCAGATCTGAAGCGACGATGAGCAGCAGCAACAGCAGCAACAACAACAACAACAGCAGCAGCAGCAGCAGCAGCAGCAGCAACACGCGGACAAAGGAGGGCCTCTTCAGCGGCTCTCTTGTAGCTGTAGCATCCCAGAGCTTCATAGCTATCTTCCTCGTCAGCGGGTCGCAGCTGCAGCATGCCGGCTGTAAACAGCAAGGCAGCAGCAGCAGCAGCAGCAACAGCAGCAGCAGCAGCAGCAGCAGCAGTCGTCGCTGGCGTAGTGTCAGCACTGCTGCAGACAATTCTTCCTCTGTGTCTTCTCCCCCTCGAGATTCTATGTCTTTGGGGACCCCTCGATCCCCTGCTGCCGCAGCAGCAGCAGCAGCAGCAGCAGCTGCTGCTGCTGCTGCTAATGAGGAAGAAGAGGAGGCCGAATCTGTGGGGCTTGGGGGTCGTCCCCGCCGGGCAGCAACAAGACGAGCAAGAGCTGCTGTCAGTGCAGCTTTAGCTGAGGAGGCTTCTAGTGATGAGGATCTATCATTAAGAACTGCATGCAAAACAAAGGATAAGAGAAGCAGCAGAAGAGGGACAGGCTCATCTAGGAGACAGTGTGGGGTCTCGGGGCGACGTCTTGATGAGGAGACAGACGAAGAGACAGAGCTACGAAATACGACGGAGACAAACCCGAAAAGGAGACACCTCAGGGGAAATAAAACACCACGAGCAGCAGCAGCAGCAGCAGCAGCTACTGCTGCTGCTGCTGCTACTGCACGGAGGGGAGGCCGCAGAGCTGCTGCAGGGGCATCACCCTCCAAAGACAAGCAGGCAGAGGAGACAGACGCCGACTCAGGCTCGTCTACAAGTTTCGTAGCTTCAGACCCCCCAAGCTGCAGCTCCAGCTCTGTAAGCCTGGCCAGCAGCAGCAGCAGCAGCAGCGGCTGCAGCGAAGAGGACGACAGTGATAACGACAGTTCTGCTTCTGAAGAGGAGACACCAAGGGGGCGTAGAGGCAAGAAGAAAGCCAAGGGGAAAGTGCAGCAGAAGAAGAAGAAGCGAGCAGCAGCAGCAGGTGCTGGCGCTGCAGATGGGAATAGCACAGCAGCAGCAGCAGCAGCAGCAGCAGCAGCCCTTGCTGCAGCTACAGAGCAGCAGAAGAAGCAGCAGAAGAAATGGTCTCTTGCTGCTGACGCTGCTGTCGAGGCAGCAGAAGCAGAGCGAGCTTCTGCAGCTGCTGGATTGCTGCAGCCTTTGCTGCTGATGGTTTTAGTGGTCCCCAGCAGCAGCAACAGCAGCAGCAGCAGCAGCAGCAGCAGCAGCGTTGATGAGGACTTGTCAGTGCCTCCTGTGTTGCTGCAAGACATCATAACAGATGTAGCTGTGAGCGATCCTCAGGTGTACATACGAAGGAAATCAGCTGTCTCCGGAGATAGCTCTGAGTGTATAGACAGCAGCAACAGCAACAGCAGCAACAGCAGCAGCAGCAGCAGCAACAGCAGCAGCAGCAGCAGCAGCGGGACGCCTGTGTGCTGCTCCTTCCAAGTGATTGCTGCAGCAGGTAGTGGAGCTGTGTGGCTGTTTAGCTGCTGCTTCTCAGTGTACGCGCAGCAGCAAACAGCAGCAGCAGCAGCAGCAGAAAGCAGCACGCCACAGCCTACAGACCCTACAGAAGGGGGGCCCCCTCTTCGATTCCTGATAGGAGACATCAGTGTGGCTACACCTGTGCTGCTCTTTCGAGCTTCTGGGGGCCCCAGTGGTTTGCTGCAGCTAGCTAATATCAGTGATGCGATGCTGACGTTCAAAGATACACGTGCTGCTGCTGCTGCTGCTGCTGCTGTTGCTGCTGCTGCTGCTTCGACACAAGCTGAAACAGCAGCAGCAACAGCAGCAACAGAAGCAGCAGAAACAGCTACAGAGGCAACAGCTTCAGAGGCACCGGCAGCAACCGAACCGTCGCGCGCTGCCGACGGCCTTCTCATTCACCCACAGAAAGAACAGCAGCAGCAGCAGCAGCAGCAGCAACAGCAGCAACAGCAGCAGCAGCAGCAGCAGGGCAGGGAGGTGCTTAGGTGCTGGCGAGTTGCTGCGTTCGTCTGTGGCTCTCGCTTGCGTGCTGTAGTGATGCGGACGTGCTGCTGTGCAGCATCAGCTGCTGCTGCGGCCCCTACAGATGCTGCTGATGCTGCTGCTGGAGCAGCAGTTAAGACCTGCTGCTGCTGCAGCAAGGGGGGAGAAGAGACAGGAGACAGGGGGGCCCCCAGCACCGCCATCTATAGAGTTGAGTCTCCCCTGTTTTCTGCTGTTACATCTCGTAGTATTCAAGGGCCTGTCGTCAGCCTCTGTCTCCTTCCTTCTGTCCCTCTCGAGCTGGTGTGTCCTATAGAAGCTTCTGCTGCTGCTGCTGCTGCTGCTGCAGCAGCAGCAGCAGCAGCAGCAAGACATGCTGTTGCTTGAAGCTGCTAGGGCTTAAAGCCTCTAGGGCGCTGCAGCTGGTGTATGCAGAGGCCTCTGAGGAGGAAGAGGAGACACCGGAGACAGAGTGTCTCCTGCCTGTCCCCTGCTCTTCTAGCTGCTACAGAATACAGACAAAGTAGATGAAAGACCCCACAATTTCTACGAAGGATTGCTGCTGCAGCTTGTGTTGTGTGTGATTGCTGTCTCCTCCTCAGGCAGCAGCAGCGATGCAGCAGATACCCCCGCTACAGAAAGGAGACAGGCCGTTTTTGATGCTGTTAGCAGCAGTGAGTAAGGGAGCTCTGCTGCCGTTTGTCCTCTACCCAGATTACAGCGGACAGGGTCGAGATAGCAGCAGCACGAGCTGCTGCTGCTGCTGCTGCTGCAGCAGCAGCAGCTGCTGCTGCAGCAGCAGAAAACAGCTGCGGTGGGTGCTGGAGCCACTGTCTCCTCTGACGTCTATACACCCCACAGGACGCATAGAGCAGCTGCTGATGCCTCGAGCTGCTCATTCATTTAGAGCTCTTGCGCCTGAGGCATCAGATAGGGACATTGCGAAGACAGCAGCAGCAGCAGCAAGAGCAGCAAGAGCAGCAGCAGCAGCAGCAGCAGCAGCGGCACCTGGATCTGCTGCTGCTGCAGCCCTCTGTAGAATCAACGAATGCGGACCTCACCGAGGAGAGCAACAGATGATTGTAGGGACAGCAACTACAGGCCTGCAGCAGCAGGAGGAACAGCAGCAGGAGGAGCAGCAGCACAAGCAAGCCCAGCAGCTACAACAACAGCAGCAGCAGCAGCAGCAGCAGCAGCAGCCTTATATGCTGAAAGAAAACTGGAGAGAAGATGGAGACCCATGGGGTAGCTTGTGTCCCCCGAGTGTGAAAGCCCGCAGACTACACAGTCTTCTCAGCCGACGCTTGCTAGGTAGGGCCTGCAGCATCATTTAGAATAATTGCTGCTGCTGCTGTCTGCTGCTGCTGTCTGCTGCTGCAGTCTGCTGCTGCTGTCTGCTGCTGCAGTCTGCTGCTGCAGTCTGCTGCTGCAGTCTGCTGCTGCAGTCTGCTGCTGCAGTCTGCTGCTGCAGTCTGCTGCTGCAGTCTGCTGCTGCAGTCTGCTGCTGCATGCGTGTAGGGGTTGTGTAGGTGCTGTGATTGGCTGTTAAGAAGATAAACGAATAAGCTTTTGTCTTTCGCTTTGATATGTGGGGTGTCTGCGCAGGTCTCGTGCTGTCTCCTTGTGGCTCTCTGCTGTTTACTCTGGTACAGCAGAACGAGGTGCACCTACAGCTAGCAGTTGCTCCCTTAGCAGTGTCTCCTGCTGCAGTGTCTCTGCTGTCTCTAGAGACTCAGCTCTTAGGGCTGCTGCAGGCTGCACAGACAGCAGGAGAAGGCCCTCAGGACTTAACTTGTTCCTCAGCCATGTCTGGAGCTGCAGCAGCTGCTGCTGCAGAAGCTGAAGCAGTTGCTGCAGAGCAGAGAACAGCAGCAGCAGCAGCAGCAGCAGCAGCTCGTTGCTGCGCTCAAGCCCAAGGCCTATGGGCCCTCCGAATGGCGCTGAGGGGCCCCTTCCAACGCCTCCTACCAGCACAGACAGCCCCAAAAGAAAATAATAAAAATAAGAGATGCATGCAGAGGGGAGGGAACCTAGGAGACAGAGACAGCCGCGAAACAACAGGGACGAAGAGACACGGAGAAGACGATGAATTCTCTCTCGCCTCGGATTGGGAGACTGACAGCGTTGACATGCCTACACCAGCAGCAGCAGCAGCAGCAGCTGCTGCTGCTGCTGCTGCTGCTGCGGACCCTGCTTCCAGTAGAGTACTCATCACGGGGGGGACAGGAGAAGAGACAGTCTCCGCAGATGAGATGCCTGTGGTTACGTCAGCGCTACAGCTAGCGGAGATGCTTCGAGAGGCGAAGGAGATATCTCTGTCTCCTTCTCTTCAAGGCCTTCATCTGCAAGCTGTAGGGACAGCTGAAGCAGCAACTGCAGCAGCAGACACGGCATCAGCAGCAGTAGCAGCAGCAGCAGCAGCAGAGACAGAGACAGAGACAGACGTAAATACAGTACGAAGTATATTGCGAGCGATATGGAAGACAGCGCTACAAGAAGAAACAGCAGGAGACACAACACTTGAGGTAGACAAGGGCGACCTGTGGTCTGCCCTCTTGGAGACAGCAGAAGCCATGAGTCTCCTGCAGTATGTGGGGGTGAGACAGTCTGCTGCAGCAGCAGCAGAATCTGCAGCAGCACAGAACAGGGGGGGAGGCTGCTTGGTAGAGGAGCATCATAGTGTATGGGGGGGGCCCTGCAGCAGCACTTGCTGCAGGGCGCTAGCAGTATCTCTCTATCATAGGCGGCTTGTTGTTGCTGCTGCTGCCTCACGCATATTCTCTATCTTTGCTGCTATGAAGGGGCAAATACAAAGAAGGGAGGCCACGTTGCTGCTGCTGCAGCACATGCATGCACTCATAGCGTGTCTCCTAAAGCGCAGCCAAGCCCCAAATTGTGGGGCTTTTCTGAAGACAATATCATCCTCAAGTCGACAGCAGCGGCTGCCCCTGCTCCTTCTACAGGAGCCGCTGCCTACGAGACACCTGATGAGTAGCAGCAGCAGCAGCAGCAGCAACAGCAGCAGCAGCAGCAGCAGCAGCAGCAGCAGTGTGGCTGTGGGCATCCCTGTATCTGAAGGAAAGGGAGGTAGCAGCAGCAGCCTCAGCACGTCTCCTTCTTGTCAGGTAGTGACAGTAGGAGAAGAATGCATGCACGAGTTATTCGTGCAGTTCAATAGACTAGGTGGGCCTAGGGGTGCTGCTGCTGCTGCAGCAATTAAGACAGGCGAAGCTATGTTGAGCGTCTGTCCCCTGTGTGAAGCTGAAGGCTGCAGCAGCTCTCAGCCCTTTCGCTGCTACGTCTGTGCTGCCTACGGCCATCGCTTCCCTGCATGCGCCCAGTGTCTGAGGTGTCTGTACACCGAAACTGAGGGGTATGCTGGGGCTCCTCTCCCCTTAGGGGTCGAGCCTACTACACACGAGTCTGCAGCAGAGCTTCCTATTACTGCTGCTGCTGCTGCTGCTGCTGATGGTGATGCGAATGCTGCTGCTGCAAAGCAGCACAGCATTACTTTTTTCTACTGTCTTCTGTGTGGTGCCTTCGTCTGTGGGGGCGAATGGCCTGAGCCGCATGCAGCCAACGGCTGCGGCTGGGGGGCAAGAGATGCAGCAGTCGCCCGCGGGGGCCGCTGCTGTCCTGTCTGTCGCGGGGCTCTACGCCTCGCCAGCATAGTGCGATGCTGCGCCGCAGCTAGCCATCTAGCTAGCTAGCTAGCTAGATGGCTAGCTAGCTGGCCAGCTAGTTGAGTGGCTAGTTGGCTAGCTGGCTAGCTGGCCAGCTAGCTGAGTGGCTAGTTGGCTAGCTGGCTAGCTGGCCAGCTAGCTGGTTGGCTAGCTACCCGGCTATCTGGCTATCTGGCTAATTATCTAATAACATGGGGGTCTCACAGACGGCTTGCCATTCAGGCAGGATTCGTATAATTTATTCTGTGGTCTTCACTCTCAGGTGTACACACACCTGAAGTGTACTTGTTGTCTTTAACAAGAGGGGCTGAAGAATGTGCAGCAACAACAACAGCAGCAGCAGCAGCAGCAGCAGCAGGAGCGTAGCTGTGTCATGTAGCTGTAGAGGCTGTCGAATGCCCTTGAGGCTTGGCGTTGTGGAGACAGCAAATGTAGAGTGGCAATCAAAACATAAACACAAACAGCAGCAAATCTTATTGTAGGCAGCAGCAGCAGCAACAGCAACAGCAGCAGCAGCAGCAGCAGCAGCAGCAGCAATCACAGCAACAACAGATGAAAGCTATAGAAAGAAGAGTCAGAGACACCATGCATGCAGCTCTCTTCATGGGGCTGGGGGACAGCAGCAAGTGCTGCTGCATGCATCGTTTCGCTTCATAGCAGCACGAGCAGCAGCAACATACCTAACCCTCTTTCTCTCCCCACTGTATCTATCTTAGGTTTATGTCTATTAAGATAATAGAAAGTAGATATATATATAAAAGAAGTTGTATAGCCACCTATGTCCTCTGTCTATCAAGAGGAGTTTGGGGCTTTCGATGCATGCATGCATTTAACAGCCCCATAAATAATTTAGTATATCGCCTCCTTCGTACTCCTGTGGCCTGTCTGCAGCAACTACTGACATTCGGGTATCTGGACCCCCTGCTGCTGCTGCTGCTGTTGCTGCTGCTGCTGCTGCTGCTGCTGCTGCTGCTGCTGCTGCTGCTGTAGCCGCTGCAGCAGCTAAACAGCTAAGAGCACGTAGGCGAATGGGGTTGCTACTGAGGCAGCTAAATAACTGCTCTAAAGCCCCCTGTTTGTCTCTATGTGTCTATACACCTCAACTAAAAGCCTTTCTCCTTGGCCTGATAGCTCAGGAGTTGCATGCAGCAGTACTTTGCCTCTCTCTCTCTCTCTCTCTGTATATATATATATATATATATATATATATATATATATATATATATATATATATACATAATTTCTGTCTCTTTCCCCACAATACAGCTAATATATCTCTTTCTTTAGACGAGGGTTTTACTACAAACCTGTGCAGCTAACACAGACAGTAGCTATTTAGGGGTGTCTCTAAACCCTAACTCGTGTGTATCTGCATTTCATGCATGCCCCCTCTCTCCCCAGGTTTTTCTCCTGCATCTCCTGTGGCGTCTCCTAAATCTAGCTGGCATCAGCTAGCTTTGCAGCTAGCTGAGGGCAGCTAGCTGTAGCTAGCCGCAGATGGGCTCAGCTAGCTTGCAGCTAGCTGAGGCTAGCTAGCTGTAGCTAGCCACAGATGGGTGTAGCTAGAGGTGGCTAGCTAGCTGCGGCGCTAGCTGAGGCTAGCTAGCTGTAGCTAACCCGAGCTGGGCGCAGCTAGCCATAGCTAGCTAGGTGTATACAGCCCCAGCTAGCCAAATCTATCAACTGTCTATGGCTAGTCATAAACGTATTCTTTAGTATTGTATGCTGTATACATAGATAGAACAGACAGACAGGCCTGTAGAGACACCTGAGGGTTTATACAGAAACAAAGAAGAAATATGCGTAGAACAAAACTTAAACAGAGGCAATTATCTGCTGCTGCTGCTGCTGCTGCTGTTGCTGCTGCTGTTGCTGCTGCTGCTGTTGCTGCTGCTGTTGCTGCTGCTGCTGTTGCTGCTGCAGCTAGCTGCAGCTTACTAAGCAGAAGACTACCTACACTGCCTGGGGGGGCCCCCCTGGGGGTTTGAGGACAGCAGCAAGGCTTTCGCTACTACTGGTGTGTGTGTGAAGATATAAAGTATAAGAATTAATTTTATTATTATAATTAGAATAAATAAATAAATTATTATAAACTGATACAGAAGATATCATATTTATTTGTCTTGTTGATGCAGACAGGGGGGGGGGCCCCTAGTACTGCTGTGTGCATGCGCTGCTGCTGCTCCTGCTGCTGCTGCTGCTGCTGCTGCTGCTGCTGCTGCTTGGTGTTGTTGGTCTTCAAGAGCTAAAACACTATGAAGGGTCCAAGTTTGCCTCTATGATGCATCCTTCTCTGCGCGGAGGGCAGCCGCAGCAGCAGCAGCAGCAACAGCAGCAACAGCAGCAGCAGCAACAGCAGCAGCAGCAACAGCAACAGCAGGGACAAGACCAGAGGCAACAGACAACACAGAGACCGAAAAGAGCGAGGGGTATATGCAGAAGCAGCAGAAGCGAGCCCCCTAAGAACAGCGAAACGAGGTCGCAGCAGCAGCAGCAGCAGCAGCAGCAGCAGCAGCAGCAACTGCTGGTTGAGAACGATGAGCCGCAGCACATGCACCTGCTGACAGTAGACACAGAACTAAAACAATTAGAGCAGCAGCAGCAGGAAGAGCTGCTTGTAAGCAGCACAGAAGACAGCAAAGGGCTGCATGCCTCCGCTGCTGCTGCTGCTGCTGCTGCTGCTACGATGATATCCTCTCTAGATAACAACAACAACAACAGCAGCAGCAGCAGCAGCAGCAATAGCTGCAGCAACAGCAACAATGGGAGCACCTGCTCAGCTGCTAGCGAGAGCAAAAACATGATAGCTGAGGTGTACGTCCATACGAGCTGCAGTCGCGTTGCTGCTTGCTGTCTTGTTGCTAGGTTGGCTGCTGCTGCAGTTGTTGATGCTGTTGCTGCTGCAGTTGTTGATGCTGCTGCTGCTGCTGCCTGCTTTCTGTCTCTGTTTCCTCAGACATATCGACTCCGTGGTGCTGCTAGCCATCGCAGCTCACGCAGCACGTATCCAGGTTTGGCAGCAGCAGCAGCAGCAACAGCAGCAGCAGCAGCAACAGCAGCAGCAGCAGCAGCAGCATGGCAGTTCTACTGTTTCGGTGGTGGGTCTTCTCCTTGGTGAGTTGCTGCTGCTGCACTTAAGCTGTTGTTTTGTTGTATAGATATTATTTGCTGCTGTCTTAGTGTTGTTTGGGTGCTGCCATCCTCCTCTCTGCTGCTAGAGTAGATGCCCGTGCGCAGCAGCAGCAGCAGCAGCAGCAGCAGCAAGAAGAGCAGCAACAGCAGCACAGCTGCTGCAGCTACAACGCAGCAGCAGTTTGGTGTTGCTGTGTATGCTAGGCCAAGCGAAGGAGAAGGGTGATTTGAGAGCTGCATGCGTGACGGAGTCCGCCGAGCTCCCCTTATCTTTGCTGCAGCAGGACAGCAGCAGCAGCAGCAGCAGCAGCAACAGCAGCAGCAGCAGCAGCTGTAGCTGCAGCAGCTGTATGAACGGCAGCAACGTGATACAAGAGACAGTCTCCTTGCGTCAGGCCCTCGACAAGGCCTTAGTGCCCTTGGGTCTCTACTACTTTACTGCATATTCGATCAAGCAGCAACTCCCCCATGCTCTCACTTCTCTGCTCACGCAGGTTGTCTCTTCTTGCTGCTGCTGCTGTTGCTGCTGTCTTGCTGCTGCTCTTGCTGCTGCTCTTGCTGCTGCTCTTGCTGCTCCTCTTGCTGCTCCTCTTGCTGCTGCTCGTGCTGCTGCTCGTGCTGCTGCTCTTGCTGCTGCTCTTGCTGCTGCTCTGGCTGCTGCTCTTGCTGCTGCTCTTGCTGCTGTTGCTGTTGTTGCTGCAGGCGGCTGTTTATTCTTTGTTCTCTGTCGATGCGCCTTAGTCGTTGTAAGATGATAGATGCTAGGGTTTAGGGTTTAGGGTTTGGGGTTATGTTGGAGGTTTAGGGTTTAGGGTTTAGGGTTTAGGGTTTAGGGTTTGTTCTTCCACAGACAAAGTGGGGGTGTGAGTATCCTCTGCTTGTTGTCTTCGATTATAATTTACTTGGTGTCTCTGGGTTGAATAAACCCCCCACCAAGGGCTTCATTTGCCTGCCGGCCAGCAGCAGCAGCAGCAGCAGCAGCAGCAGCGAGAGCAGCAGCAGCAGCAGCAGCGAGAGCAGCAGCAGCAGCAGCAGCGAGAGCAGCAGCGAGAGCAGCAGCAGCGCCAGGGATATACAGCTTAGGCCTGTGAATTTGAGGGTTCAAACGGTGAGGACTGTCTCCTTGTCTGTTGCTGTTTAGCTGCTTGTCTCTGCATTTGCTGCTGCTGCTGCTGCTGCTGCTGCTGTTGTTGCTCTGTAGTAGCAGCTGCTGCTACGCTCGATCCTGCTGCGGCTGCTGCTGTTGCTGCATCTGCTGCTGAAGACAGAGGCAGTGGCCTAGGCCTGAGTGGAAGCAGAAAGGAGAGGAGACGACGAGGAAAGGAGACGAGTAGACAGAGAGAGACAGAGAGAGACAGAGACAGAGAGAGAGAGAGAGAGAGAGAGAGAGAGAGAGAGACAGAGACAGAGACAGAGACAGAGACAGAGAGACAGAGAGAGAGACAGAGACAGAGAGAGAGACAGAGACAGAGAGAGAAAGAGACAGAGAGACAGAGACAGAGACAGAGAGAGAAAGAGACAGAGAGACAGACAGACAGACAGAGAGACAGCAAAATATATGAAGAATACAAAGGCGCTTGTCGCTCCCCTGTGCTGTCTCTCTTTGTAGAGCCTCATGAGTAAACTAGCTGCAGAGACAGTTGCGAAGGGGACAGAAGAAATAGGAGTATTGACGGAGACAAGGGAACAGAGTAAGGCAGGCATCTACTGCTGCTGCTGCTGCTACTGCTGCTGCTGCTGCTACTGCTGCTGCTGCTGCTACTGCTGCTTCTGCTGCTGTCGTGTCTCTCTGTCTGACTCTCCGCTCTTGTTGTGTTTTCAGCTGTCTCTTCGTAGCCTCCTCTGTCTATATCTCTGTCTCCTTCTAACTGTGAGCTGTCTCCTTCTACTTCATGTTGTTAGCTGGTATCGCTGTGTGTCTCTTTGTGCTGCTCTCCTCTTGTTTATTGCTGCATGGTTGTGTCTCTTTAGCTGTCTCTGCTTCTGTACTCTTGCAGCCCTAGCAGCAAATGCAGCAGCAACAGCAGCAGCTCCAGCCAGACTGCAGCAGCAAATCGAGGCATTTGAATGCTGTTACCGCAACGTCCAGCGCCTCATCCAATATTTGCAGGACGTCAAATCAGGTATGCATGCATGCATGCATGCATTCCTCCGAGTAACTAGATATTTAGGGGCATCAGGTTAATTGAGTTTATAACTAAAAGAAGCTTGCATGCATGCATGCATGCATGCATCATTGAGTGACTGCATTACTTTGTTTTCTGGCCTGCTAGCAAGGCAAATATCTCTTAGCCGTATATATATCAATAGCTCATTGGGCGGCAGCTGTAGCAGCAGAGCAGCAGCTATAATACGTGCTGCAGCAGCCAGCACAGAATGCATGCAGCCTTGCTGCAGCAAGCGTTTGCTTGCTGCAGCAAGGCCGCATGCATTGTCGGGACATACGAAGCTGTATCTGTGTTTATGCTGTACGTAGGTGCATGCAAGCCCAATCCTGCTTTGATGCGTGAGGCCTTGGGTGTATGCAAACGCCTGTGTCGACCCGAGACACCTACTGCCTCAGCAGCAACAGACACAGCAGCAGCAGCTGCTGCCGCTGTTGCTGCTGCTGCTGCTGGAGATGACGACGAGTACTTTGCTGCTTTTGGTGTGGGAGGAGATGCAAGTGAAAGCAGCAGCAGCAGCAGCAGCAGTAGCAGCATCGCGGCCAGTGTGAGGACAGTGCGTGCGCTGCAGCAGCTGCTGCAGCAGCTGCTGCCGCTAAGCATGTGGGGCCCCCTGCTGCAACAGGAGGAGCATAAGCAGCAGCCACCGCCAGCACCGAAGCTGCAGCAGCAGACACCGCGTTTGGGTCTGAAGCATATCTGTTCTTTGAAGGAGCAAGAGACAGAAACTGCAGCAATGGCTATCTTGGGGAAGGCTACGATGGGGCTTGCTGCAGCGTATACAGCAGCTATTGAGGTATGATGTGATCTGCTGCAGATGTGCTGCTGCTGCAGGCTGCTTGCTGCTGTTGTTGTTATATGCTTCTGCTTCTGTTTATCTTGTCTTGACGACCCTTCTGTAGTGTATCTGTATCGAGGGCTCCCTAGACAGAAATATCAAGTCAGGGAGACAGCAGTGGAGCAGCAGCAGCAGCTGCTGCTGCTGCTCCTGCTGCTGCTGCTGCTGCTGCTGTTTCTGCTATATTAAGAATGTGTTTGGTGTTGCGAATGTTGTGTGATTGCAGCAGAGCGACACCGTAGCAGCTCTTAAGGCGATGCAGCAACTTCTTAGTGCGGATTCTGATATTTGATTTGTGCTGATGTAGTCTTCAACAGAAACAGCAGCATAGAAATATCTTTGAAGAAAAGATATATTTGTTTAATTTAATGAGGAATGCTGCGAGCACTTCACTGTTGGGGCTGCTGCTGCTGTCCGTCATTGCCTACTAATGACGCGGGCTCTTTGGCTAGTGCTGCTGCTGCTGCTGCTGCTGCTGCTGCTGCTGCTGCTGCTGCTGCTGCTGCTGCTGCTGCTGCTGCTGCTGCTGCTGCTCGCCTGTTTTTCCTGTGGCTTTCGAGCACTCAGCGTTGCATGCGGCATTACAAGAATTACTTCCTTCACTAAGAGAATTGTTGCTGCCGCTAGAGAGGGCTACTGTTGTGATTGTTGTTTATATTGTGGTGATGGGTGAGCGCATGCGAATCGAGGTCAGAATTGTTTTAATAGTGCCCCTCCCTGATGGCCTCTAGCATCATCACGTATCAGGGAGACAGGTTTAATTGCAGCATTCGGAGGAGACACTTCGCTTGGTATTGTATCATGAAGCGATCCTATAAGCTGCGCGGCGCGGCGGGTGCTGTGGGCTTCTGGATGCAGCACCAGCTGCTGCAGAGCTGTCTTTCCCTTCAGCAGGGGGCCCTGCTGCTTGTTGGCTTCTGGAGTTTCGTACAGTGGTAACAGCACTTTAAGGCAGCCGCAGAGGCCGCCTGAAGTGTTTGTTATATTCCTCTAGAAGCTGCACAGACCGCAGAGGCTTTGGGTTATTCTACCCGCATGCAACAGGGTGTCTGCCCTCACAATTATGCACATTTGCATACCCCTTAACATACACATGTTTTTTAGAGCGGATCCGACAGAAGAATTGTTAGGATGCATCACTAAATACCAGGAGGGGGGGGGGGGGGGGGGGGCTCTCCTACTTATGAGGACGCCTGCATTTGTGCATGCAAGTGCTGTGTGGGGTTTCGTCTGTGGAGGCAACCCCCTTTGTCTTTTGTTTTTCTTTGAGTGGATATCTTTTGGTGCTCAGCTGAGTTATGAAGTATTTCTGTTGCTCTCGTTACGTTACCTTATCACTTCCTGTTGTCGGTAGGAAAGGGGCGAACAGAAGCCAGAGGAAGACACTCTTCTGCAGTGGCAGCTATGTGCCCCCCAAATATTGCTGCTATTAGCATGCTTACAAGAGGCCAGTTGGCCTCAGTAGAACAGGCCCTTGCATATATCAATGCTGGAGCGTTGACTGATCATGAGCGCTAGCCGTCCTCCCCGTTCTGTGCTAAAGAGGATTTAGGGGGCTCCAGCCAGAGACCACCACTATAGCCCACGAGGATAGGAAAGAAGTGCTACACTGGGGCAAAATAGCATTTCCCTATGTGGCATGATCTATCAGAGTTAGCCTGGTGCACCCGCCAACACTGTATGCATACTGGCTGAAGGAAGATAAATAATTATCTGGCAACCGACTCAGCTGTTACTGCATGCATGGAATGGGGTCACGTGAATGCTTGTCTATAGGGGTATTTTGCACCAGAAATGTTGAAAGCTAGCCTTGCGGTCAGCTGCGGTGGGTGGGGTCCACCAGTGAGTACGGCAGATGTGGAGTGCTCTCAATTGTAACGAGAGGCCTCGGAATAAGTATTAAACACTATGCATAGCGAGGGAACAGGCCCAGCAATTGGGGTAACCCCTCCATAGAAACGATTGCCTTTCCTCCTTCCTGGCTTTCTGAGCAGATCGGCAGCGTAGCATAGTCTGTGTGAAGTTGGCACGAATATTCCCACTTTCGCGCAGGCTGCCTATTAAGAACCAAGTACGTGTTTAACAACTGTGTAAAGAGTAGTGGTGCATGCACGAATGTGGGCTTGGTTGTGCTTGCACATGGGGCTGCGTTGCAGCATTAGTAGCAGAAAGGTGTGCTGCAGCCCATAACAACCCGCGACGTCCTCAGGTAAGACCGGTGAACATCAGCTCCGCGAGGTTCATCCTGGCAGGTGCCATTAGGGCAACACCTCCCCCCCGCCCCCCCCGTCCGAGAGGCAACGAGAGGCGGAGAGGCGTAGTAGTGGTTCATGGTGAAGGCGCCACCAAAAGCACTTTTAGACATGCTCACTACAGACTTCGCACAAACGTTTGCCCTTTTCCCTTCCCCATAATGGAAAAGGAATACGAAGTGCTCTCTTTCTCTCTGCTAGTGACCAACAGCTGCGTGCCTCATCGCGTTGAGCCAAACACAGTGTCTACACTCCATCCACAGGAAAGTGCCTTAACAACAAACCCAATTCAAGAAGGAAGTCTCAACCTTAACGAACTGCCCAAAAGTAAATGGCGACACGATGGGGAGGCAATGGAGGAATTCTGTGCTTCTCTGTAGCTGCACTTTAGTCTTTAAAGTGCACTCGAAGGGCTATACCTGCAGCGAACTCTGTATCAAAAAAGGTAGCTGCAGTTACCTCTAAGTGCAGATATAGCAATCAGCAACACAAGAGAACAATGAAGGCTTTCCAGCATGTATTGCGACGTAGAGTCATTCTTTCATCGGAGAGGGAGGAGGCTATGGCAAAACCTAGCAAGCTTAAACAAGAGAAGTTTTCACTATAGCGCCACATCTCAATGTATCAGCCCTTGATGAGCAGAAGTCCAAAAATAGACAGCTAAGTGAAATTGATCTCTGAAGCCACGGCGAAGAGGTACTGTTTGCCTGTCTATTCGTTGGCACAGTCACTCCGGCTGCATTTTGTGTATGGCAGGCATGGCAAGAGAATCAGTAAACCTATGGGATTAGAATGCTGGCTCACCTTATAAATGGCGCATATTCCTCTGCTAAGTAGCTTCTGCATTCGGCCAGTTCATCACGGCATGATCTTAGGCATGCAAAGGGTGACTCAGCGAAGGGAGCCCAGGAGTCCTCCAGAGAGCGCGGTCGACGACCGCATGCCAGGGAGCACTGAAAGCGTACACCTCGTAACTTCACCAGCAAAAATTCTGCCCTCTACAGCAAGAGGAGTGGAATCACTGTCCCATGGAAAAAGAAATGGGGAGCCTCCTGCGTAGCGGGGAGGAGCTGAAGGAAACACTGGATGCACGCGTGTTTGCTACTGTGTCCCCAGCAAAATTTACCAAGGGGTGCCATCCTTTGCGCGAAATATGTTTATAATGCAGCAGTCTACGCAGGAAACACTGGATGCACGCGTGTTTGCTACTCTGTGCCCAGGAAAACTTACCATGTGGTGCCATCCTTTGCGCGAAATAAGTTTATAATGCAGCAATGCACTCCTTGGCCCAATGCTCTTCGGCTTCCCTGTCTACACGTGTCTCGCGCTACACTGGACTTGTTGTTGGCAGCCTGCACCAGACGCCCGGAGCTGCAGAGCTATACACAGCTTGTAGCAACTCGGAAATGCATGAATGAACTCCAGGTGAGCCAGCTCCACACCTGGCGGGCAGCGCATCTTGAGTTCGCTTACGGTGGTAGTTGAGGGCAGCGCCTAGTCTGAACTGCGGCATCGCAGCGAAGGTCCTCCATCATAGATGAGGACAGTCGTAAGGTGCAACACGGTCAAGTACTCGCAGAATGAATTCCCAATAAGCAACTAACCTCCCATCTACCCGCAAAGCCCTGGGAAAACAGACTCAACGGCCTGGGGCTGATGCGAAGGGGATGCAGCCAGTCATGAGCTGCAACGCACCTTGTGGCAGCCAACTCTCCAGTGCAGCCGCATGTGCGAGCGTGCCTAAGCACCCTTTACTTTCTAATATAACTAATGCAATTGTTAAACGCTTGTTTAACCCCCTGTATCCTTCCTGCGCACAAGTAGAGCTTCGTGAACCAGCTTCACACATTGCGTACTGCATCCCCCCTTCCCCACTTCCCGAAGGGCAACAGGCTCTCGTCAGCCAGGCTCAAGAGAGCATGCTGCGCTTCGGGAAGGAAACGAAGGATATATAACAGGGTAAGGGTGGCCACAGGCATCTTGGGGCACTGGTTCGCTATGTTGCCGCCACTGCGGGGCTGCAATTCGTAAAAGTTGTCGCCCCCAGTGGCACGCCGGCCGGCTGTGGGCGGCATTATTCGATGTTTTTGGTTGGAAACCGTTTTTGGTGCTTTCACCCCAGCCAGGCCAGGAATAGGCACTGGGCTGTTGTGAGAGTCCTGCATCAGCGAAAACATGAGCAGGGGGCTGGCAGTACGAAAAGGAGAAGGGTTGCCGAATCCGGCGGGCTACCAAGAGATAGAGAGAGTGAGGTAGAGCACGGGGAAAAGTAACCAGACCAGGAGGGCAAGCAGGTAGAAATATATGGCACACGCGTAGCACGCGAAAGAGCAGCAATCACCGCATGGATGATACCATCTGCAAGCAGGGCTGCGTTCTAATCGCTGCCGCTGAGTCAAGCAAGGAACGTAGGTGCTCTTGAGCAATTTCTTCGTATCGGTTATCCTCAAAACCCAACGCGATACTCCCGTTTTCTGTGGGCTCTACGAGCCCGTACACGAGCATCCAGGAGCTTAGTCGCCTCAAGCTACTCCGTCTATTATACATGGCCGAGCCCATTGGCCGTCCTTGTGCTCGGTAACAAGCACAAGGACGGCCAATGGGCTCGGCCATGTATGGAGCCGCTTCAGTATCTGAGGAGTAGCAAAAATGGCATTTAGGGAAGAAATAGCTGCCACTGCACGGAGAAACTGCTGCAGAAGGGAGCTCTAAACCGGTAGGATAAAGGGAGAGTGAGTCAGCGACCATTTTGATGTAACCCATGTTTTGCTCGAGGGTCAATTTGTTGCCCGTGGGCAAGTGACGCCAACGAACAACGTTTCATGATCGAAAAATTGAAGACACCCTCTCAGGTGTGCCAATGCTGACAATCCGTTTGAATTGTCAATTGCCTGCCGTATAAGCAATATTAACAAACCTGCGATCCCCACTAGAGCGCGTTGAGCTACTTCTAACTTACCGGATACTTCAATTGTCTTTCGTCGAACGTCTAAGCATATGGCACGACTGCTTTGTGCTCTTCGAGCTGCCTGAACGCTGGGAGAGCATGACGCTAACCATTATGCTGCTGGTATCGGCTATTACGAAAAACCGTTTGTGCAAACCAGGGAGAGCGACGAGACGAGACAATCTCAAGTGGCCAATGGGGCTCCGGGCGGCACTGGCTTCGGCGGCTATCCAAGCAACACGTTTGCTCTTTTCCGGTAGACCATGAGAAGGGCGGAAATGCGAGAAGATCTGGGCATGGTCTCCGATGCGAGACTGAGGAACTTTTGAACATTCGTGCAAGTGCGCAGGGGCAGTGACAAGTTCCGAATGGCCTTTATCTTCCCTGTTGCTAAGACGTTAATGGCGTCTGTGCGCTGTGGCTTAAGATATTAATTCCACTTCGCAGCCTGTTTCAAATACGGCAACTAACTCCTCAGCAGTGAGTTGAACTCCGATGAAATTACAGTTTAGTCGATATGGGCCTGCAGGTAGGGGCATCATCGTTGCTGGACCCATCGCTGAACTGCTTGTTGCGTGGAGCTGAGGCGCCTTACCTGACCGCTTCGTTTGTTGCAGTGGCGACGCTGTTCGACTTTCATTTTCTTCATCCCTTTTCATGCTTTTGTAATCTCCAACTATGTGGCAGGTTGTGTTGAAAAAAGAGCAAATGCGCCTCTTATGCAGCCTCATGCAGTTTCGTTGTTTAAAGCGTTTATTGATCTGCCCTCTCTTTCTGACGATCCTACAGACGCTGACCTGGGCATCTAGCAGCGTGCTCATATTACATCACCAACTTACACAAGATTAGGGGCACATAAAGCGGAGACAAAGCAGTATGCTCACAACCGTCGGCACTGTTCTTATCATAGCAAACATTTCGTTCAGAAGCACCGCGCCGTCATGCGGTTAGTACTTCTTCTACCTTATGCGGGGTGTTCCCGTAGGACCGAGCTGCAATACTGATGGACAGGAAGGCAGCCAAACAGATAGATTTAATTAACCTTTTACTCGCGATGAACTAGTTTGGCAGTGCCCTCAGCGGCTGTTTTCTTTTGTGAGCTTTGGATCTGAGAGGGGAACGGATGCCGTGCTAGTTAGCCTACGAGGGTGTGGGGAGGAAATCTCTAGCTGACATGCATGACAAGGGATATTCATCTGCCCAGAATGTGCTTACAGCCATGTTTCAGTCGCGCCTAGGGCTACCAAAGAAAACTGCCCCACCCCCGAATTTGTCGAGGGGGAGACGGGGGCTAGAGAATATTAGAGAGAGGACAGAGCGAAGTCATAGTGTTTTCTTCATAAAGGAGTCTCAAAGAGGCTTTGTGCTCACCGACAAAAGGCTACTGCCACCAGGAATTCCGCCCTGCAGCGCTGGGTCTCGCTAAAGCAGAAAGCCAGATGCTGCACATGCGTGCTTCTAGTTCTCTGGGGAGCTTCAAGGATTCTTTGATGCTTCCTGTGCGCGCGATTTGTAAGGAGAGCTCTAGGCCTTAGGGGATTGATGGGTTGCAAAGGCTTTCCAATAGCGAACACACTTACAGAGATGACTGCGTGCACGGATTTCTAACAGACGCACAGGGTGCTACACGGATCAGCACAGGATACAATCATAATATTTGCCCCATGCTGTTCCTTTTGCCGACACCTGAAAGAATCTTTTGCCTGTAATAATAAGCTGCAATACTGGCTGCACCGTGGATTCCTGGCTCTCTGAAACGGCTGTACGCCCTCAAGTAATGGCAGAGTGTGAGTTGGGGGATGATGGGATTCTGGCAGAGGCTTTAGATGGGGAGTTGCTGGACCCTCTGGAACTTGAAGGGCTTCAGTAAAGACACACAGGAAGTGGAAGCAACTCATGAGGCGAGGGTCTGTGTCTTTCTGTAGTCTTCGGTTAGCTTACGCTCAGAGCGGCCCATGGCTCACGGCCCTTACCTGCTGATTAGGCTAGCTTCAACTTTGGGACTGTAAAATGAAAACATATAACAAAGATGATGAGTGTTCTGGATAGATATATATTGGGTATATCTTAGTTTCTCTGGGTATCCGTCTGGGCAAGCCTTCTTGTGTATGTATCGATGGAAGCAGCTGGCCGTCAGTGGTGCCAGTGTGTGTCGCCTTCTTTTGCGAATTCCCGTTTCAATGCCGTAGTTGCAATTCTTTGAGTTATTGAAGCAAATAATGACTTCTTGTTCTAAAGAAGATTTAGAGCAATTTCTCCCCTGAGGCGATTCCTGGACCCAGGCCTTGGCCGCTGCAGGCGGAGCACCAGTGGCGTGGGCAGTCCAGTTTTTGCAGTGTTGTCGTAGGCCCTCAAAGCGCCGTTTCTGAAGGGTGATAGCTGCATATATGCTTCTCTAGATACACATTTCACGCATTTCTTAGAGACTGTCTACATTTTACGGGCTGAGGGCTCACTCTCCGTCCCAGGGACGAACGCACGCCACGGTCAGGCCTAAGGCACCTTAGCGAGCTGTCCCCCGAGAGGCTGCACATCTACATTGCCCGGCACTTCTTTCTGTGCCACGCAATCTCTTGCTTTATATTAAACCTCTAAGAAGAATGAGGCCTTCAAGCCGAAGTACCCGCAACCCAAGCGCTCTTCCACCCAACACAAGCCCTGTTCCCTTGCCCAACGCCCAGAGCAACAGGAACAGCAGCAACAACAATGGGGGTCAAGTACCACAACTCGATCTAGCACATGCGGCTGAGGTTGCAGCAGCTCGGCAAGGGGCTCCTTGGGCTCAAGGAGTCCTTGCCAGCGCCATGGACACCACCCGCAGCCAGCAGTGTGCTAACTGCAGCGACTGCATGCTTCCATGCAGAGTCTTCTTGGGTCTCAGCGCACCCCAAGCCCTCAAACTACCAGCACCGAAACGGTCGGCTTCCAAGCAAACATCTGGCCCCTCGAGACCCGTCGGGCCGGAAGCCGCAGTTGCCCCCAGATCAGGCCGCAGTGTATCCAGTGGCCAGCTTGCTGGCCGCACTGTTTCCAGTTTGCAAAGCCAGCCAGGCCTCAATAGCGGTGTGCCTATTTTTGTCCCTTCAACAGCAGGACCGCGTGTGCCGGAGCGCGGTCGCGTTCAAGACAGGCAAGGGACAGCTGCCAGCACCGCGCAAATATCTTCCTTCTTGCAGGCACAACAGACCCAACCTTCTTCTCAGTACCCGCTCATTAGAGCTTCAGTCCCTTTGAACAGGCCAGGAGAAGGCCCAATCGTGGCTTCAGCTTATAGGGGGCAGCTCCCAACTCCCGTGGTCGCCACCGCTCAATCTGTACAAGGTGCTGCCTCTTCGGGCCAGTACCCCACTTACATGATACCGGTTCCATCTGCAGGATCATCAGCAGAAACAGGAACAGGAGGAGGAGCAGCAGGACGAGCTGCTGCGTCTGCTCAACCGACAACGTCATACGCATCGTTCGCAGCGCAGAATAACGTGAGTATATCCCAAAGCTGCTCTGACGAGATACAGGGTTCCTGCCAAAGGTCTTTGCAATGCTGTCATTTCAACTGTACACCACCGAAAGCCTTCAGATCTTTTGTTGCCTCTCGTTGCACGAGATGCTGCTTGGTGTTCCCTAGCGCCTGCATCTCAGCCCTGTACTCGCCATTTCCTCTGAGCCCCCTAAGTTAAACGTGCCGTCGCTACCCAACGAATAGCCAAAGCGTGGCTTTATGGGGTCTGTGGGGTGTGCATTCGTGCGCTGCAGGGTGGAGGACAAGTGACTTGTTTCGTTGGCCCCAATGGAGAGATGTGAGATATTTTCTCTTCCTCGGTGCAGCCTGTCAGGGGTTTGACTGGAGCTCCTTTTGGTTGTTTCTCTGCACCGGATTAGGCCCCTTCTAGGCCTAGACGTAGCCCGCCCCATGTGCCTGGGTTGAGAGGCTCTTTGTTGAGCCATACTTGGTGCTTTCTCTGTTTTATGGGCTTGTTGATAATTGAGTGTGTCTGTAAGCCTCCTTTCTTCGACATAGCATTGGGTCGCCGCTGCGCCGTTGCCGATGTTTTGCTGCAGATACGTGAGACCAAATGCTGGGAGCAGCACGGGAAATGCTACCCCAGTTTCTGAGCAGCGGCGGATCAACGCCTGCAGTTCCCCTTCATCCGCCGGAAGAAGTCTCTCAGGAAGCATCTCTAGGTCTCCAGTGCCTGTTTTGGTAGTGCAAGGGCGATCCCAGAGTGTGGCGCCACCTGTGCCTCGGGTACAAAGAGGACCTGTGTCGAAACCTGTTGAGACGCGTGACGAAACAGGCATGGCGACTGAGAAGGCCAGGGCGGCAGGAAAAGCTGCTGATGGCATATTGGAGAACCAGTTGCCCATAGAGCTGGACCCTTCGCTACGCGACGTGCTCGACGGGCAGATGCTGTCTTCCCGCTCACGGCTCCTAGCTATGGAGCTCAAGGTGAGGGAATCAAATGCACACGCACATAGCTAAAGCTGCCGTACACAGAAAAAATCCATTGCCTGCGGAGCAGGCGAGCCGCCGTCGTATGCGCGTGAGGATGCAAATTATGGCGCTCTGTCTACGCAGGCCGCGCGGGAACACTGTAAATCAATTCAAGAAGGCTTCAAGGAGGAAACGAAGCAACTAAAGGAAGAGAATGAGAGGTAAGGAGGCACTCTGCGGAGGCACTGTACAGCCGGAAAGGACCTTGCGGTGCTTCCCTCTGCCGGATAGTAAAGCTCCCCCACGTAGCCCGTTCGTGCCAGTATGCAGGTAGTTGATCAGTAGAGCAAGACGAGTGCTTTGGCCTTGAGCTTGTTTGCGCCTTTAGACTCTTGTCAATCGTTGAATCGATTCAAAAAAGGATAGAAGACTTACAGTTTCAGTTGTCTGCCTCAAAAAAAGTGCGTCTTGCCAGAACGTTGGCGACTTTTTCATGATACGCACCATCAGGCGCCATAAGCCAAAAGAAGGGAAAGTAGAGACGGCCCTGGTTGCTGCTCTTTACCAGTACAACGTTTATTCTTTGGCATGCTTGCACCCTGTTGCCTGCAGGAACCAAGTGGTGGCGACGCTGATGTGAACGTATGCTCTGAGCTGAGATCTGGGATCAGGGACTCACGTAAGGAGCAGCTGGGGGATATAGGGGGTGAATGGGGCAGATGCGTGGCGAATCCGGCGCCCCGAGCCGCTTCGTACTGCCACAGAAGCTGATAAGCATTGACAATGGAGCTCTTGTGCGTGCAGGGGCCGGCGTAAACGTGAGTGAGGTGCTTTCTAGCTCAGAGGATAGAGACGCGATCAGCAGCCGCAAGAAAGGAGGTGCGGGGATTCAAGCTGCTAGCGGTCCTCTAGGTATGCAGACACTCGGAACGTCAAAGCCTCTGGAAACCGGTGACCAAGCCACAGAGCGTGGAAGGCCCTCTCAGGGAGACCATCGTATTCTCGGTAAGTACGGTAATCTAGCGCCCTGGGGTGCAGTTGCTTGACAGTGTTACACGAGCATGTGGCGGCGTCTGCAGAAGGGTGTCTGCATGCAAACGCAAGGCATAGTTATTATACAGGCATACCATCCTGTGCGTAACGAAATGGGGAAGCCCCGCGACCACGATAAGGCATTTGGAACATCGCTGAAGTGTTGTTTACGTGTGCGTCGGGTGACAGGAGAATCTCCAACACTCCAAAAGAAACCGAATGAGCAAGCGAAAACACCCCTTGAGGATTCCCCGCTGAAGAGACCCATGACGGGGACAACGAGGGACGGCCCCGCACTAGCTGCAGATGGTTTTGAGGAGCGGCCACGCGCAAAGTCGACACAGTACAATGGATTGCAACAATTGGGCAGCCCAACTAATGAACAACGAGAAACGACGGACTCAAACAGGCTTCAGCAGCAACACTCATGGACCAATTTAACAGCGACCAAGGCTCCAACAGCATTAGCGGGCAAAGCTCCACCAGAACCCACTTCAAGCGGGAAGCCAATGGTGCAGCCAATTCCAGGGACGGTTACACCACAAGCGCACAGTCCATCAGAGCAGCAACCCACACAGCATCAACCCGAGCAAATGCGCGAAGAAGCATTCCCTGCTACACGACGAGCCCAAGAAACCATTTCCTCCCCAATGGACGCGAAAGAAGCTAAGGCACCGGTTCCCAAAGCAGGCCCCGGATTGTTCGAGAAACCCTCTCAGAGTGTCCTGCCTAAGAAGGCAGTGGAGGCCGCGCCTAAGGCGGATGGAGCGCCAGCGGCTAAGGCAGCAGAAGGAGAATCCGCAGCAAAGGAGGGTGGATCTGATGAGGCGAAGGACGCAAAGGCTCCTGCTTCGAAGGCAGGCCCTGCGTTGCTTCCGAAGAAGGCTCCTGGTGCGTTGCCTAAGAAGGCGGTGGAGGCCGCGCCTAAGGCGGATGGAGCGCCAGCAGCTAAGGCAGCAGAAGGAGAATCCGCGACAAAGGAGGGTGGGTCTGATGAGGCGAAGGACGCAAAGGCTCCTGCTTCGAAGGCAGGCCCTGCTTTGCTTCCGAAGAAGGCTCCTGGTGCGTTGCCTAAGAAGGCGGTGGAGGCCGCGCCTAAGGCGGATGGAGCGCCAGCGGCTAAGGCAGCAGAAGGAGAATCCGTGACAAAGGAGGGTGGATCTGATGAGGCGAAGGACGCAAAGGCTCCTGCTTCGAAGGCAGGCCCTGCGTTGCTTCCGAAGAAGGCTCCTGGTGCGTTGCCTAAGAAGGCGGTGGAGGCCGCGCCTAAGGCGGATGGAGCGCCAGCGGCTAAGGCAGCAGAAGGAGAATCCGCAGCAACGGAGGGTGGATCTGATGAGGCGAAGGACGCAAAGGCTCCTGCTTCGAAGGCAGGCCCTGCGTTGCTTCCGAAGAAGGCTCCTGGTGTGTTGCCTAAGAAGGCGGTGGAGGCCGCGCCTAAGGCGGATGGAGCGCCAGCGGCTAAGGCAGCAGAAGGAGAATCCGCGACAAAGGAGGGTGGATCTGATGAGGCGAAGGACGCAAAGGCTCCTGCTTCGAAGGCAGGCCCTGCGTTGCTTCCGAAGAAGGCTCCTGGTGTGTTGCCTAAGAAGGCGGTGGAGGCCGCGCCTAAGGCGGATGGAGCGCCAGCGGCTAAGGCAGCAGAAGGAGAATCCGCAGCAAAGGAGGGTGGATCTGATGAGGCGAAGGACGCAAAGGCTCCTGCTTCGAAGGCAGGCCCTGCGTTGCTTCCGAAGAAGGCTCCTGGTGTGTTGCCTAAGAAGGCGGTGGAGGCCGCGCCTAAGGCGGATGGAGCGCCAGCGGCTAAGGCAGCAGAAGGAGAATCCGCAGCAAAGGAGGGTGGATCTGATGAGGCGAAGGACGCAAAGGCTCCTGCTTCGAAGGCAGGCCCTGCGTTGCTTCCGAAGAAGGCTCCTGGTGCGTTGCCTAAGAAGGCGGTGGAGGCCGCGCCTAAGGCGGATGGAGCGCCAGCGGCTAAGGCAGCAGAAGGCGAATCCGCAGCAAAGGAGGGTGAATCTGATGAGGCGAAGGACGCAAAGGCTCCTGCTTCGAAGGCAGGCCCTGCGTTGCTTCCGAAGAAGGCTCCTGGTGTGTTGCCTAAGAAGGCGGTGGAGGCCGCGCCTAAGGCGGATGGAGCGCCAGCGGCTAAGGCAGCAGAAGGAGAATCCGCAGCAAAGGAGGGTGGATCTGATGAGGCGAAGGACGCAAAGGCTCCTGCTTCGAAGGCAGGCCCTGCGTTGCTTCCGAAGAAGGCTCCTGGTGCGTTGCCTAAGAAGGCGGTGGAGGCCGCGCCTAAGGCGGATGGAGCGCCAGCGGCTAAGGCAGCAGAAGGAGAATCCGCAGCAAAGGAGGGTGGATCTGATGAGGCGAAGGACGCAAAGGCTCCTGCTTCGAAGGCAGGCCCTGCGTTGCTTCCGAAGAAGGCTCCTGGTGCGTTGCCTAAGAAGGCGGTGGAGGCCGCGCCTAAGGCGGATGGAGCGCCAGCGGCTAAGGCAGCAGAAGGAGAATCCGCAGCAAAGGAGGGTGGATCTGATGAGGCGAAGGACGCAAAGGCTCCTGCTTCGAAGGCAGGCCCTGCGTTGCTTCCGAAGAAGGCTCCTGGTGCGTTGCCTAAGAAGGCGGTGGAGGCCGCGCCTAAGGCGGATGGAGCGCCAGCGGCTAAGGCAGCAGAAGGAGAATCCGCAGCAAAGGAGGGTGGATCTGATGAGGCGAAGGACGCAAAGGCTCCTGCTTCGAAGGCAGGCCCTGCGTTGCTTCCGAAGAAGGCTCCTGGTGCGTTGCCTAAGAAGGCGGTGGAGGCCGCGCCTAAGGCGGATGGAGCGCCAGCGGCTAAGGCAGCAGAAGGAGAATCCGCAGCAAAGGAGGGTGGATCTGATGAGGCGAAGGACGCAAAGGCTCCTGCTTCGAAGGCAGGCCCTGCGTTGCTTCCGAAGAAGGCTCCTGGTGCGTTGCCTAAGAAGGCGGTGGAGGCCGCGCCTAAGGCGGATGGAGCGCCAGCGGCTAAGGCAGCAGAAGGAGAATCCGCAGCAAAGGAGGGTGGATCTGATGAGGCGAAGGACGCAAAGGCTCCTGCTTCGAAGGCAGGCCCTGCGTTGCTTCCGAAGAAGGCTCCTGGTGCGTTGCCTAAGAAGGCGGTGGAGGCCGCGCCTAAGGCGGATGGAGCGCCAGCGGCTAAGGCAGCAGAAGGAGAATCCGCAGCAAAGGAGGGTGGATCTGATGAGGCGAAGGACGCAAAGGCTCCTGCTTCGAAGGCAGGCCCTGCGTTGCTTCCGAAGAAGGCTCCTGGTGTGTTGCCTAAGAAGGCGGTGGAGGCCGCGCCTAAGGCGGATGGAGCGCCAGCGGCTAAGGCAGCAGAAGGAGAATCCGCGACAAAGGAGGGTGGATCTGATGAGGCGAAGGACGCAAAGGCTCCTGCTTCGAAGGCAGGCCCTGCGTTGCTTCCGAAGAAGGCTCCTGGTGTGTTGCCTAAGAAGGCGGTGGAGGCCGCGCCTAAGGCGGATGGAGCGCCAGCGGCTAAGGCAGCAGAAGGAGAATCCGCAGCAAAGGAGGGTGGATCTGATGAGGCGAAGGACGCAAAGGCTCCTGCTTCGAAGGCAGGCCCTGCGTTGCTTCCGAAGAAGGCTCCTGGTGCGTTGCCTAAGAAGGCGGTGGAGGCCGCGCCTAAGGCGGATGGAGCGCCAGCGGCTAAGGCAGCAGAAGGAGAATCCGCAGCAAAGGAGGGTGGATCTGATGAGGCGAAGGACGCAAAGGCTCCTGCTTCGAAGGCAGGCCCTGCGTTGCTTCCGAAGAAGGCTCCTGGTGCGTTGCCTAAGAAGGCGGTGGAGGCCGCGCCTAAGGCGGATGGAGCGCCAGCGGCTAAGGCAGCAGAAGGAGAATCCGCAGCAAAGGAGGGTGGGTCTGATGGGGCGAAGGACGCAAAGGCTCCTGCTTCGAAGGCGGGCCCTGCGTTGCTTCCGAAGACGGCTCCTGGTGTGTTGCCTAAGAAGGCGGTGGAGGCTGCGCCTAAGGCGGATGGAGCGCCAGCGGCTAAGGCAGCAGAAGGAGAATCCGCAGCAAAGGAGGGTGGATCTGATGAGGCGAAGGACGCAAAGGCTCCTGCTTCGAAGGCAGGCCCTGCGTTGCTTCCGAAGAAGGCTCCTGGTGCGTTGCCTAAGAAGGCGGTGGAGGCCGCGCCTAAGGCGGATGGAGCGCCAGCGGCTAAGGCAGCAGAAGGCGAATCCGCAGCAAAGGAGGGTGGATCTGATGAGGCGAAGGACGCAAAGGCTCCTGCTTCGAAGGCAGGCCCTGCGTTGCTTCCGAAGAAGGCTCCTGGTGTGTTGCCTAAGAAGGCGGTGGAGGCCGCGCCTAAGGCGGATGGAGCGCCAGCGGCTAAGGCAGCAGAAGGAGAATCCGCAGCAAAGGAGGGTGGATCTGATGAGGCGAAGGACGCAAAGGCTCCTGCTTCGAAGGCAGGCCCTGCGTTGCTTCCGAAGAAGGCTCCTGGTGTGTTGCCTAAGAAGGCGGTGGAGGCCGCGCCTAAGGCGGATGGAGCGCCAGCGGCTAAGGCAGCAGAAGGAGAATCCGCAGCAAAGGAGGGTGGATCTGATGAGGCGAAGGACGCAAAGGCTCCTGCTTCGAAGGCAGGCCCTGCGTTGCTTCCGAAGAAGGCTCCTGGTGCGTTGCCTAAGAAGGCGGTGGAGGCCGCGCCTAAGGCGGATGGAGCGCCAGCGGCTAAGGCAGCAGAAGGAGAATCCGCAGCAAAGGAGGGTGGATCTGATGAGGCGAAGGACGCAAAGGCTCCTGCTTCGAAGGCAGGCCCTGCGTTGCTTCCGAAGAAGGCTCCTGGTGCGTTGCCTAAGAAGGCGGTGGAGGCCGCGCCTAAGGCGGATGGAGCGCCAGCGGCTAAGGCAGCAGAAGGAGAATCCGCGACAAAGGAGGGTGGATCTGATGAGGCGAAGGACGCAAAGGCTCCTGCTTCGAAGGCAGGCCCTGCGTTGCTTCCGAAGAAGGCTCCTGGTGCGTTGCCTAAGAAGGCGGTGGAGGCCGCGCCTAAGGCGGATGGAGCGCCAGCGGCTAAGGCAGCAGAAGGAGAATCCGCAGCAAAGGAGGGTGGATCTGATGAGGCGAAGGACGCAAAGGCTCCTGCTTCGAAGGCAGGCCCTGCGTTGCTTCCGAAGAAGGCTCCTGGTGTGTTGCCTAAGAAGGCGGTGGAGGCCGCGCCTAAGGCGGATGGAGCGCCAGCGGCTAAGGCAGCAGAAGGAGAATCCGCGACAAAGGAGGGTGGATCTGATGAGGCGAAGAACGCAAAGGCTCCTGCTTCGAAGGCAGGCCCTGCGTTGCTTCCGAAGAAGGCTCCTGGTGCGTTGCCTAAGAAGGCGGTGGAGGCCGCGCCTAAGGCGGATGGAGCGCCAGCGGCTAAGGCAGCAGAAGGAGAATCCGCAGCAAAGGAGGGTGGATCTGATGAGGCGAAGGACGCAAAGGCTCCTGCTTCGAAGGCAGGCCCTGCGTTGCTTCCGAAGAAGGCTCCTGGTGCGTTGCCTAAGAAGGCGGTGGAGGCCGCGCCTAAGGCGGATGGAGCGCCAGCGGCTAAGGCAGCAGAAGGCGAATCCGCAGCAAAGGAGGGTGGATCTGATGAGGCGAAGGACGCAAAGGCTCCTGCTTCGAAGGCAGGCCCTGCGTTGCTTCCGAAGAAGGCTCCTGGTGCGTTGCCTAAGAAGGCGGTGGAGGCCGCGCCTAAGGCGGATGGAGCGCCAGCGGCTAAGGCAGCAGAAGGAGAATCCGCAGCAAAGGAGGGTGGATCTGATGAGGCGAAGGACGCAAAGGCTGCTGCCTCGAAGGCGGGCCCTGCGTTGCTTCCGAAGAAGGCTCCTGGTGTGTTGCCTAAGAAGGCGGTGGAGGCCGCGCCTAAGGCGGATGGAGCGCCAGCGGCTAAGGCAGCAGAAGGAGAATCCGCAGCAAAGGAGGGTGGATCTGATGAGGCGAAGGACGCAAAGGCTCCTGCTTCGAAGGCAGGCCCTGCGTTGCTTCCGAAGAAGGCTCCTGGTGCGTTGCCTAAGAAGGCGGTGGAGGCCGCGCCTAAGGCGGATGGAGCGCCAGCGGCTAAGGCAGCAGAAGGAGAATCCGCAGCAAAGGAGGGTGGATCTGATGAGGCGAAGGACGCAAAGGCTCCTGCTTCGAAGGCAGGCCCTGCGTTGCTTCCGAAGAAGGCTCCTGGTGCGTTGCCTAAGAAGGCGGTGGAGGCCGCGCCTAAGGCGGATGGAGCGCCAGCGGCTAAGGCAGCAGAAGGAGAATCCGCGACAAAGGAGGGTGGATCTGATGAGGCGAAGGACGCAAAGGCTCCTGCTTCGAAGGCAGGCCCTGCGTTGCTTCCGAAGAAGGCTCCTGGTGCGTTGCCTAAGAAGGCGGTGGAGGCCGCGCCTAAGGCGGATGGAGCGCCAGCGGCTAAGGCAGCAGAAGGAGAATCCGCAGCAAAGGAGGGTGGATCTGATGAGGCGAAGGACGCAAAGGCTCCTGCTTCGAAGGCAGGCCCTGCGTTGCTTCCGAAGAAGGCTCCTGGTGTGTTGCCTAAGAAGGCGGTGGAGGCCGCGCCTAAGGCGGATGGAGCGCCAGCGGCTAAGGCAGCAGAAGGAGAATCCGCGACAAAGGAGGGTGGATCTGATGAGGCGAAGAACGCAAAGGCTCCTGCTTCGAAGGCAGGCCCTGCGTTGCTTCCGAAGAAGGCTCCTGGTGCGTTGCCTAAGAAGGCGGTGGAGGCCGCGCCTAAGGCGGATGGAGCGCCAGCGGCTAAGGCAGCAGAAGGAGAATCCGCAGCAAAGGAGGGTGGATCTGATGAGGCGAAGGACGCAAAGGCTCCTGCTTCGAAGGCAGGCCCTGCGTTGCTTCCGAAGAAGGCTCCTGGTGCGTTGCCTAAGAAGGCGGTGGAGGCCGCGCCTAAGGCGGATGGAGCGCCAGCGGCTAAGGCAGCAGAAGGCGAATCCGCAGCAAAGGAGGGTGGATCTGATGAGGCGAAGGACGCAAAGGCTCCTGCTTCGAAGGCAGGCCCTGCGTTGCTTCCGAAGAAGGCTCCTGGTGCGTTGCCTAAGAAGGCGGTGGAGGCCGCGCCTAAGGCGGATGGAGCGCCAGCGGCTAAGGCAGCAGAAGGAGAATCCGCGACAAAGGAGGGTGGATCTGATGAGGCGAAGGACGCAAAGGCTCCTGCTTCGAAGGCAGGCCCTGCGTTGCTTCCGAAGAAGGCTCCTGGTGCGTTGCCTAAGAAGGCGGTGGAGGCCGCGCCTAAGGCGGATGGAGCGCCAGCGGCTAAGGCAGCAGAAGGAGAATCCGCAGCAAAGGAGGGTGGATCTGATGAGGCGAAGGACGCAAAGGCTCCTGCTTCGAAGGCAGGCCCTGCGTTGCTTCCGAAGAAGGCTCCTGGTGTGTTGCCTAAGAAGGCGGTGGAGGCCGCGCCTAAGGCGGATGGAGCGCCAGCGGCTAAGGCAGCAGAAGGAGAATCCGCGACAAAGGAGGGTGGATCTGATGGGGCGAAGGACGCAAAGGCTCCTGCTTCGAAGGCAGGCCCTGCGTTGCTTCCGAAGAAGGCTCCTGGTGCGTTGCCTAAGAAGGCGGTGGAGGCCGCGCCTAAGGCGGATGGAGCGCCAGCGGCTAAGGCAGCAGAAGGAGAATCCGCAGCAAAGGAGGGTGGATCTGATGAGGCGAAGGACGCAAAGGCTCCTGCTTCGAAGGCAGGCCCTGCGTTGCTTCCGAAGAAGGCTCCTGGTGCGTTGCCTAAGAAGGCGGTGGAGGCCGCGCCTAAGGCGGATGGAGCGCCAGCGGCTAAGGCAGCAGAAGGCGAATCCGCAGCAAAGGAGGGTGGATCTGATGAGGCGAAGGACGCAAAGGCTCCTGCTTCGAAGGCAGGCCCTGCGTTGCTTCCGAAGAAGGCTCCTGGTGCGTTGCCTAAGAAGGCGGTGGAGGCCGCGCCTAAGGCGGATGGAGCGCCAGCGGCTAAGGCAGCAGAAGGAGAATCCGCAGCAAAGGAGGGTGGATCTGATGAGGCGAAGGACGCAAAGGCTCCTGCTTCGAAGGCAGGCCCTGCGTTGCTTCCGAAGAAGGCTCCTGGTGCGTTGCCTAAGAAGGCGGTGGAGGCCGCGCCTAAGGCGGATGGAGCGCCAGCGGCTAAGGCAGCAGAAGGAGAATCCGCGACAAAGGAGGGTGGATCTGATGAGGCGAAGGACGCAAAGGCTCCTGCTTCGAAGGCAGGCCCTGCGTTGCTTCCGAAGAAGGCTCCTGGTGCGTTGCCTAAGAAGGCGGTGGAGACCGCGCCTAAGGCGGATGGAGCGCCAGCGGCTAAGGCAGCAGAAGGAGAATCCGCAGCAAAGGAGGGTGGATCTGATGATGCGAAGGACGCAAAGGCTCCTGCTTCGAAGGCAGGCCCTGCGTTGCTTCCGAAGAAGGCTCCTGGTGCGTTGCCTAAGAAGGCGGTGGAGGCCGCGCCTAAGGCGGATGGAGCGCCAGCGGCTAAGGCAGCAGAAGGAGAATCCGCAGCAAAGGAGGGTGGATCTGATGAGGCGAAGGACGCAAAGGCTGCTGCCTCGAAGGCGGGCCCTGCGTTGCTTCCGAAGAAGGCTCCTGGTGTGTTGCCTAAGAAGGCGGTGGAGGCCGCGCCTAAGGCGGATGGAGCGCCAGCGGCTAAGGCAGCAGAAGGAGAATCCGCAGCAAAGGAGGGTGGATCTGATGAGGCGAAGGACGCAAAGGCTCCTGCTTCGAAGGCAGGCCCTGCGTTGCTTCCGAAGAAGGCTCCTGGTGCGTTGCCTAAGAAGGCGGTGGAGGCCGCGCCTAAGGCGGATGGAGCGCCAGCGGCTAAGGCAGCAGAAGGCGAATCCGCAGCAAAGGAGGGTGGATCTGATGAGGCGAAGGACGCAAAGGCTCCTGCTTCGAAGGCAGGCCCTGCGTTGCTTCCGAAGAAGGCTCCTGCTGCGTTGCCTAAGAAGGCGGTGGAGGCCGCGCCTAAGGCGGATGGAGCGCCAGCGGCTAAGGCAGCAGAAGGAGAATCCGCAGCAACGGAGGGTGGATCTGATGATGCGAAGGACGCAAAGGCTCCTGCTTCGAAGGCAGGCCCTGCGTTGCTTCCGAAGAAGGCTCCTGGTGCGTTGCCTAAGAAGGCGGTGGAGGCCGCGCCTAAGGCGGATGGAGCGCCAGCGGCTAAGGCAGCAGAAGGCGAATCCGCAGCAAAGGAGGGTGGATCTGATGAGGCGAAGGACGCAAAGGCTCCTGCTTCGAAGGCAGGCCCTGCGTTGCTTCCGAAGAAGGCTCCTGGTGCGTTGCCTAAGAAGGCGGTGGAGGCCGCGCCTAAGGCGGATGGAGCGCCAGCGGCTAAGGCAGCAGAAGGCGAATCCGCAGCAAAGGAGGGTGGATCTGATGAGGCGAAGGACGCAAAGGCTCCTGCTTCGAAGGCAGGCCCTGCGTTGCTTCCGAAGAAGGCTCCTGGTGCGTTGCCTAAGAAGGCGGTGGAGGCCGCGCCTAAGGCGGATGGAGCGCCAGCGGCTAAGGCAGCAGAAGGAGAATCCGCAGCAAAGGAGGGTGGATCTGATGAGGCGAAGGACGCAAAGGCTCCTGCTTCGAAGGCAGGCCCTGCGTTGCTTCCGAAGAAGGCTCCTGGTGCGTTGCCTAAGAAGGCGGTGGAGGCCGCGCCTAAGGCGGATGGAGCGCCAGCGGCTAAGGCAGCAGAAGGAGAATCCACGACAAAGGAGGGTGGATCTGATGAGGCGAAGGACGCAAAGGCTCCTGCTTCGAAGGCAGGCCCTCCGTTGCTTCCGAAGAAGTCTCTAGGTGTGTTGCCTAAGAAAGCCCTTCCAGTAGCGCCTAAGGCGGATGGAGCGCCAGCGGCTAAGGCAGCAGAAGGAGAATCCGCAGCAAAGGAGGGTGGGTCTGATGAGGCGAAGGACGCAAAGGCTCCTGCTTCGAAGGCAGGCCCTGCGTTGCTTCCAAAGAAGTCTCTAGGTGTGTTGCCTAAGAAAGCCCTCCCAGTAGCGCCTAAGGCGGATGGGGCGCCAGCGGCTAAGGCAGCAGAAGGAGAATCCGCAGCAAAGGAGGGTGGATCTGAAGAGGCAAAGGACGCAAAGGCTCCTGCTTCGAAGGCAGGCCCTGCGTTGCTTCCAAAGAAGGCTGCTAGTGTGTTGCCTAAGAAGGCGATGGAGAAGGGAGGAATGAGGCAGGGAGCTGGGGGTGAAGGATCGGCGTCGGAAGAGAAGTCCCCGAATGCAGGTTTCGTTGACAATGTGGCAACGCCTGCATCGGGCGAGCAGGAAGTCTTTGCCTCTGGTGAGAATTAGGCCCTGTGCGCTCTGTCGAGGAGTGAGGAGTACCGGCTAGAACGTTATTACGCAGCGTCGTGTTGTTGAGTTGCTGCTTGATAAGTTAACATTGAACGAAACATTGTGGGGCAAATTTTACTCACTCCGCTTATTCGTATGGACCTCGCGCAGGCCCCTCGGCTAGCCTGCACAAGCATAAGGCGCCATCTCTCCAACGTGCTCATGTAGAATCCGTCTCCACCGCCAGCCCCATCTTGCACGCCATACCTCATGTAACTGACAACTACACAAAGGCTCTGACCGCTGTGCCGTCAAACATAACCTCCAACCCTGATTCGACTGAACAACAGACCATTAATGACTCTCCCCGAGTCCCACCTGCGGCCGACCTCCCAAGTAGCGTTTTGACGCATGCACCAAAGCCTGCACTAATACCAACAGCACCAAAGAACGGATCCTTATCAAACTCACCAGGAGCCGGGCCTCACCCGCCACTATCACCTAGTGCGCTCATCGCTTCCACCGACTCCCCTGTGCCACAAACCCGTTCTTACCCTCCGGAGACATTTTTCGGTGTGTTCCCTAAGAAGGCTGTGGAGGCAGCAGCGAAGGCGGGCGAACCGCCAGCAGCCAAAGCAGCAGAAGGTGAAGCAGCAGAAAAGGGAGGTGCACCTGGAGAGGCGAAGAGTGAGGGTGAGGCGAAGGCAGCGCCGGTTACCCCGGCGAAGGCAAGCCCTGCTTTGCTTCCGAAGAAGTCTCTGGGTGTGTTGCCTAAGAAGGCTGTGGAGGCTGCAGCGAAAGCGGGCGCATCGCCAGCAGCCAAAGCAGCAGAAGGTGAAGCAGCAGAAAAGGCAGGTGCACCTGGAGAGGAGAAGAGTGAGGGTGAGGCGAAGGCAGCGCCGGTTGCCCCGGCGAAGGCAAGCCCTGCTTTGCTTCCGAAGAAGTCTCTGGGTGTGCTGCCTAAGAAGGCTGTGGAGGCTGCAGCGAAGGCGGGCGCATCGCCAGCAGCCAAAGCAGCAGAAGGTGAAGCAGCAGAAAAGGGAGGTGCACCTGGAGAGGCGAAGAGTGAGGGTGAGGCGAAGGCAGCGCCGGTTGCCCCGGCGAAGGCAAGCCCTGCTTTGCTTCCGAAGAAGTCTCTGGGTGTGTTGCCTAAGAAGGCTGTGGAGGCTGCAGCGAAGGCAGGCGAATCGCCAGCAGCCAAAGCAGCAGAAGGTGAAGCAGCAGAAAAGGAAGGTGCACCTGGAGAGGCGAAGAGTGAGGGTGAGGCGAAGGCAGCGCCGGTTGCCCCGGCGAAGGCAAGCCCTGCTTTGCTTCCGAAGAAGTCTCTGGGTGTGCTGCCTAAGAAGGCTGTGGAGGCTGCAGCGAAAGCGGGCGAATCGCCAGCAGCCAAAGCAGCAGAAGGTGAAGCAGCAGAAAAGGGAGGTGCACCTGGAGAGGCGAAGAGTGAGGGTGAGGCGAAGGCAGCGCCTGTTACCCCGGCGAAGGCAAGCCCTGCTTTGCTTCCGAAGAAGTCTCTGGGTGTGTTGCCTAAGAAGGCTGTGGAGGCTGCAGCGAAAGCGGGCGAATCGCCAGCAGCCAAAGCAGCAGAAGGTGAAGCAGCAGAAAAGGCAGGTGCACCTGGAGAGGCGAAGAGTGAGGGTGAGGCGAAGGCAGCGCCGGTTGCCCCGGCGAAGGCAAGCCCTGCTTTGCTTCCGAAGAAGTCTCTGGGTGTGTTGCCTAAGAAGGCTGTGGAGGCTGCAGCGAAGGCGGGCGAATCGCCAGCAGCCAAAGCAGCAGAAGGTGAAGCAGCAGAAAAGGGAGGTGCACCTGGAGAGGCGAAGAGTGAGGGTGAGGCGAAGGCAGCGCCTGTTACCCCGGCGAAGGCAAGCCCTGCTTTGCTTCCGAAGAAGTCTCTGGGTGTGTTGCCTAAGAAGGCTGTGGAGGCTGCAGCGAAAGCGGGCGCATCGCCAGCAGCCAAAGCAGCAGAAGGTGAAGCAGCAGAAAAGGCAGGTGCACCTGGAGAGGAGAAGAGTGAGGGTGAGGCGAAGGCAGCGCCGGTTGCCCCGGCGAAGGCAAGCCCTGCTTTGCTTCCGAAGAAGTCTCTGGGTGTGCTGCCTAAGAAGGCTGTGGAGGCTGCAGCGAAGGCGGGCGCATCGCCAGCAGCCAAAGCAGCAGAAGGTGAAGCAGCAGAAAAGGGAGGTGCACCTGGAGAGGCGAAGAGTGAGGGTGAGGCGAAGGCAGCGCCGGTTGCCCCGGCGAAGGCAAGCCCTGCTTTGCTTCCGAAGAAGTCTCTGGGTGTGTTGCCTAAGAAGGCTGTGGAGGCTGCAGCGAAGGCAGGCGAATCGCCAGCAGCCAAAGCAGCAGAAGGTGAAGCAGCAGAAAAGGGAGGTGCACCTGGAGAGGCGAAGAGTGAGGGTGAGGCGAAGGCAGCGCCGGTTGCCCCGGCGAAGGCAAGCCCTGCTTTGCTTCCGAAGAAGTCTCTGGGTGTGTTGCCTAAGAAGGCTGTGGAGGCTGCAGCGAAAGCGGGCGAATCGCCAGCAGCCAAAGCAGCAGAAGGTGAAGCAGCAGAAAAGGGAGGTGCACCTGGAGAGGCGAAGAGTGAGGGTGAGGCGAAGGCAGCGCCGGTTGCCCCGGCGAAGGCAAGCCCTGCTTTGCTTCCGAAGAAGTCTCTGGGTGTGTTGCCTAAGAAGGCTGTGGAGGCTGCAGCGAAGGCGGGCGCATCGCCAGCAGCCAAAGCAGCAGAAGGTGAAGCAGCAGAAAAGGGAGGTGCACCTGGAGAGGCGAAGAGTGAGGGTGAGGCGAAGGCAGCGCCTGTTACCCCGGCGAAGGCAAGCCCTGCTTTGCTTCCGAAGAAGTCTCTGGGTGTGTTGCCTAAGAAGGCTGTGGAGGCTGCAGCGAAGGCAGGCGAATCGCCAGCAGCCAAAGCAGCAGAAGGTGAAGCAGCAGAAAAGGGAGGTGCACCTGGAGAGGCGAAGAGTGAGGGTGAGGCGAAGGCAGCGCCGGTTGCCCCAGCGAAGGCAAGCCCTGCTTTGCTTCCGAAGAAGTCTCTGGGTGTGTTGCCTAAGAAGGCTGTGGAGGCTGCAGCGAAGGCAGGCGAATCGCCAGCAGCCAAAGCAGCAGAAGGTGAAGCAGCAGAAAAGGGAGGTGCACCTGGAGAGGCGAAGAGTGAGGGTGAGGCGAAGGCAGCGCCTGTTACCCCGGCGAAGGCAAGCCCTGCTTTGCTTCCGAAGAAGTCTCTGGGTGTGTTGCCTAAGAAGGCTGTGGAGGCTGCAGCGAAGGCGGGCGAATCGCCAGCAGCCAAAACAGCAGAAGGTGAAGCAGCAGAAAAGGGAGGTGCACCTGGAGAGGCGAAGAGTGAGGGTGAGGCGAAGGCAGCGCCTGTTACCCCGGCGAAGGCAAGCCCTGCTTTGCTTCCGAAGAAGTCTCTGGGTGTGTTGCCTAAGAAGGCTGTGGAGGCTGCAGCGAAAGCGGGCGAATCGCCAGCAGCCAAAGCAGCAGAAGGTGAAGCAGCAGAAAAGGCAGGTGCACCTGGAGAGGCGAAGAGTGAGGGTGAGGCGAAGGCAGCGCCGGTTGCCCCGGCGAAGGCAAGCCCTGCTTTGCTTCCGAAGAAGTCTCTGGGTGTGTTGCCTAAGAAGGCTGTGGAGGCTGCAGCGAAGGCGGGCGCATCGCCAGCAGCCAAAGCAGCAGAAGGTGAAGCAGCAGAAAAGGGAGGTGCACCTGGAGAGGCGAAGAGTGAGGGTGAGGCGAAGGCAGCGCCTGTTACCCCGGCGAAGGCAAGCCCTGCTTTGCTTCCGAAGAAGTCTCTGGGTGTGTTGCCTAAGAAGGCTGTGGAGGCTGCAGCGAAAGCGGGCGCATCGCCAGCAGCCAAAGCAGCAGAAGGTGAAGCAGCAGAAAAGGCAGGTGCACCTGGAGAGGAGAAGAGTGAGGGTGAGGCGAAGGCAGCGCCGGTTGCCCCGGCGAAGGCAAGCCCTGCTTTGCTTCCGAAGAAGTCTCTGGGTGTGCTGCCTAAGAAGGCTGTGGAGGCTGCAGCGAAGGCGGGCGCATCGCCAGCAGCCAAAGCAGCAGAAGGTGAAGCAGCAGAAAAGGGAGGTGCACCTGGAGAGGCGAAGAGTGAGGGTGAGGCGAAGGCAGCGCCGGTTGCCCCGGCGAAGGCAAGCCCTGCTTTGCTTCCGAAGAAGTCTCTGGGTGTGTTGCCTAAGAAGGCTGTGGAGGCTGCAGCGAAGGCAGGCGAATCGCCAGCAGCCAAAGCAGCAGAAGGTGAAGCAGCAGAAAAGGGAGGTGCACCTGGAGAGGCGAAGAGTGAGGGTGAGGCGAAGGCAGCGCCGGTTGCCCCGGCGAAGGCAAGCCCTGCTTTGCTTCCGAAGAAGTCTCTGGGTGTGTTGCCTAAGAAGGCTGTGGAGGCTGCAGCGAAAGCGGGCGAATCGCCAGCAGCCAAAGCAGCAGAAGGTGAAGCAGCAGAAAAGGGAGGTGCACCTGGAGAGGCGAAGAGTGAGGGTGAGGCGAAGGCAGCGCCGGTTGCCCCGGCGAAGGCAAGCCCTGCTTTGCTTCCGAAGAAGTCTCTGGGTGTGTTGCCTAAGAAGGCTGTGGAGGCTGCAGCGAAGGCGGGCGCATCGCCAGCAGCCAAAGCAGCAGAAGGTGAAGCAGCAGAAAAGGGAGGTGCACCTGGAGAGGCGAAGAGTGAGGGTGAGGCGAAGGCAGCGCCTGTTACCCCGGCGAAGGCAAGCCCTGCTTTGCTTCCGAAGAAGTCTCTGGGTGTGTTGCCTAAGAAGGCTGTGGAGGCTGCAGCGAAGGCAGGCGAATCGCCAGCAGCCAAAGCAGCAGAAGGTGAAGCAGCAGAAAAGGGAGGTGCACCTGGAGAGGCGAAGAGTGAGGGTGAGGCGAAGGCAGCGCCGGTTGCCCCAGCGAAGGCAAGCCCTGCTTTGCTTCCGAAGAAGTCTCTGGGTGTGTTGCCTAAGAAGGCTGTGGAGGCTGCAGCGAAGGCAGGCGAATCGCCAGCAGCCAAAGCAGCAGAAGGTGAAGCAGCAGAAAAGGGAGGTGCACCTGGAGAGGCGAAGAGTGAGGGTGAGGCGAAGGCAGCGCCTGTTACCCCGGCGAAGGCAAGCCCTGCTTTGCTTCCGAAGAAGTCTCTGGGTGTGTTGCCTAAGAAGGCTGTGGAGGCTGCAGCGAAGGCGGGCGAATCGCCAGCAGCCAAAACAGCAGAAGGTGAAGCAGCAGAAAAGGGAGGTGCACCTGGAGAGGCGAAGAGTGAGGGTGAGGCGAAGGCAGCGCCTGTTACCCCGGCGAAGGCAAGCCCTGCTTTGCTTCCGAAGAAGTCTCTGGGTGTGTTGCCTAAGAAGGCTGTGGAGGCTGCAGCGAAGGCGGGCGAATCGCCAGCAGCCAAAGCAGCAGAAGGTGAAGCATCAGAAAAGGGAGGTGCACCTGGAGAGGCGAAGAGTGAGGGTGAGGCGAAGGCAGCGCCGGTTACCCCGGCGAAGGCAAGCCCTGCTTTGCTTCCGAAGAAGTCTCTGGGTGTGTTGCCTAAGAAGGCTGTGGAGGCTGCAGCGAAGGCAGGCGAATCGCCAGCAGCCAAAGCAGCAGAAGGTGAAGCAGCAGAAAAGGGAGGTGCACCTGGAGAGGCGAAGAGTGAGGGTGAGGCGAAGGCAGCGCCTGTTACCCCGGCGAAGGCAAGCCCTGCTTTGCTTCCGAGGAGATCTCTGGGTGTGTTGCCTAAGAACGCTGCTGAAGCTGCGGCTGCGTTGCTTCGGAGGAAGTCTCTGGGTGTGTTGCCTAAGAAGGCTGTGGAGGCTGCAGCGAAGGCGGGCGAACCGCCAGCAGCCAAAGCAGCAGAAGGTGAAGCATCAGAAAAGGGAGGTGCACCTGGAGAGGCGAAGAGTGAGGGTGAGGCGAAGGCAGCGCCGGTTGCCCCGGCGAAGGCAAGCCCTGCTTTGCTTCCGAAGAAGTCTCTGGGTGTGTTGCCTAAGAAGGCTGTGGAGGCTGCAGCGAAGGCGGGCGAATCGCCAGCAGCCAAAGCAGCAGAAGGTGAAGCATCAGAAAAGGGAGGTGCACCTGGAGAGGCGAAGAGTGAGGGTGAGGCGAAGGCAGCGCCTGTTACCCCGGCGAAGGCAAGCCCTGCTTTGCTTCCGAAGAAGTCTCTGGGTGTGTTGCCTAAGAAGGCTGTGGAGGCTGCAGCGAAGGCGGGCGAATCGCCAGCAGCCAAAGCAGCAGAAGGTGAAGCAGCAGAAAAGGGAGGTGCACCTGGAGAGGCGAAGAGTGAGGGTGAGGCGAAGGCAGCGCCTGTTACCCCGGCGAAGGCAAGCCCTGCTTTGCTTCCGAAGAAGTCTCTGGGTGTGTTGCCTAAGAAGGCTGTGGAGGCTGCAGCGAAGGCGGGCGAATCGCCAGCAGCCAAAGCAGCAGAAGGTGAAGCAGCAGAAAAGGGAGGTGCACCTGGAGAGGCGAAGAGTGAGGGTGAGGCGAAGGCAGCGCCGGTTGCCCCAGCGAAGGCAAGCCCTGCTTTGCTTCCGAAGAAGTCTCTGGGTGTGTTGCCTAAGAAGGCTGTGGAGGCTGCAGCGAAGGCAGGCGAATCGCCAGCAGCCAAAGCAGCAGAAGGTGAAGCAGCAGAAAAGGCAGGTGCACCTGGAGAGGCGAAGAGTGAGGGTGAGGCGAAGGCAGCGCCTGTTACCCCGGCGAAGGCAAGCCCTGCTTTGCTTCCGAAGAAGTCTCTGGGTGTGTTGCCTAAGAAGGCTGTGGAGGCTGCAGCGAAGGCGGGCGAATCGCCAGCAGCCAAAGCAGCAGAAGGTGAAGCAGCAGAAAAGGGAGGTGCACCTGGAGAGGCGAAGAGTGAGGGTGAGGCGAAGGCAGCGCCTGTTACCCCGGCGAAGGCAAGCCCTGCTTTGCTTCCGAAGAAGTCTCTGGGTGTGTTGCCTAAGAAGGCTGTGGAGGCTGCAGCGAAGGCGGGCGAATCGCCAGCAGCCAAAGCAGCAGAAGGTGAAGCATCAGAAAAGGGAGGTGCACCTGGAGAGGCGAAGAGTGAGGGTGAGGCGAAGGCAGCGCCGGTTACCCCGGCGAAGGCAAGCCCTGCTTTGCTTCCGAAGAAGTCTCTGGGTGTGTTGCCTAAGAAGGCTGTGGAGGCTGCAGCGAAGGCGGGCGAATCGCCAGCAGCCAAAGCAGCAGAAGGTGAAGCAGCAGAAAAGGGAGGTGCACCTGGAGAGGCGAAGAGTGAGGGTGAGGCGAAGGCAGCGCCTGTTACCCCGGCGAAGGCAAGCCCTGCTTTGCTTCCGAGGAGATCTCTGGGTGTGTTGCCTAAGAACGCTGCTGAAGCTGCGGCTGCGTTGCTTCGGAGGAAGTCTCTGGGTGTGTTGCCTAAGAAGGCTGTGGAGCCTGCAGCGAAGGCGGGCGAATTGCCAGCAGCCAAAGCAGCAGAAGGTGAAGCATCAGAAAAGGGAGGTGCACCTGGAGAGGCGAAGAGTGAGGGTGAGGCGAAGGCAGCGCCGGTTGCCCCGGCGAAGGCAAGCCCTGCTTTGCTTCCGAAGAAGTCTCTGGGTGTGTTGCCTAAGAAGGCTGTGGAGGCTGCAGCGAAGGCGGGCGAATCGCCAGCAGCCAAAGCAGCAGAAGGTGAAGCAGCAGAAAAGGGAGGTGCACCTGGAGAGGCGAAGAGTGAGGGTGAGGCGAAGGCAGCGCCGGTTGCCCCGGCGAAGGCAAGCCCTGCTTTGCTTCCGAAGAAGTCTCTGGGTGTGTTGCCTAAGAAGGCTGTGGAGGCTGCAGCGAAGGCAGGCGGATCGCCAGCAGCCAAAGCAGCAGAAGGTGAAGCAGCAGAAAAGGGAGGTGCACCTGGAGAGGCGAAGAGTGAGGGTGAGGCGAAGGCAGCGCCGGTTGCCCCGGCGAAGGCAAGCCCTGCTTTGCTTCCGAAGAAGTCTCTGGGTGTGTTGCCTAAGAAGGCTGTGGAGGCTGCAGCGAAGGCGGGCGAATCGCCAGCAGCCAAAGCAGCAGAAGGTGAAGCAGCAGAAAAGGGAGGTGCACCTGGAGAGGCGAAGAGTGAGGGTGAGGCGAAGGCAGCGCCGGTTGCCCCGGCGAAGGCAAGCCCTGCTTTGCTTCCGAAGAAGTCTCTGGGTGTGTTGCCTAAGAAGGCTGTGGAGGCTGCAGCGAAGGCGGGCGAATCGCCAGCAGCCAAAGCAGCAGAAGGTGAAGCATCAGAAAAGGGAGGTGCACCTGGAGAGGCGAAGAGTGAGGGTGAGGCGAAGGCAGCGCCGGTTGCCCCGGCGAAGGCAAGCCCTGCTTTGCTTCCGAAGAAGTCTCTGGGTGTGTTGCCTAAGAAGGCTGTGGAGGCTGCAGCGAAGGCGGGCGAATCGCCAGCAGCCAAAGCAGCAGAAGGTGAAGCAGCAGAAAAGGGAGGTGCACCTGGAGAGGCGAAGAGTGAGGGTGAGGCGAAGGCAGCGCCGGTTGCCCCAGCGAAGGCAAGCCCTGCTTTGCTTCCGAAGAAGTCTCTGGGTGTGTTGCCTAAGAAGGCTGTGGAGGCTGCAGCGAAGGCAGGCGAATCGCCAGCAGCCAAAGCAGCAGAAGGTGAAGCAGCAGAAAAGAGAGGTGCACCTGGAGAGGCGAAGAGTGAGGGTGAGGCGAAGGCAGCGCCGGTTGCCCCGGCGAAGGCAAGCCCTGCTTTGCTTCCGAAGAAGTCTCTGGGTGTGTTGCCTAAGAAGGCTGTGGAGGCTGCAGCGAAGGCGGGCGCATCGCCAGCAGCCAAAGCAGCAGAAGGTGAAGCAGCAGAAAAGGGAGGTGCACCTGGAGAGGCGAAGAGTGAGGGTGAGGCGAAGGCAGCGCCGGTTGCCCCGGCGAAGGCAAGCCCTGCTTTGCTTCCGAAGAAGTCTCTGGGTGTGTTGCCTAAGAAGGCTGTGGAGGCTGCAGCGAAGGCGGGCGCATCGCCAGCAGCCAAAGCAGCAGAAGGTGAAGCAGCAGAAAAGGGAGGTGCACCTGGAGAGGCGAAGAGTGAGGGTGAGGCGAAGGCAGCGCCGGTTGCCCCAGCGAAGGCAAGCCCTGCTTTGCTTCCGAAGAAGTCTCTGGGTGTGTTGCCTAAGAAGGCTGTGGAGGCTGCAGCGAAGGCGGGCGAATCGCCAGCAGCCAAAGCAGCAGAAGGTGAAGCAGCAGAAAAGGCAGGTGCACCTGGAGAGGCGAAGAGTGAGGGTGAGGCGAAGGCAGCGCCGGTTGCCCCGGCGAAGGCAAGCCCTGCTTTGCTTCCGAAGAAGTCTCTGGGTGTGTTGCCTAAGAAGGCTGTGGAGGCTGCAGCGAAGGCGGGCGAATCGCCAGCAGCCAAAGCAGCAGAAGGTGAAGCAGCAGAAAAGGGGGGTGCACCTGGAGAGGCGAAGAGTGAGGGTGAGGCGAAGGCAGCGCCGGTTGCCCCGGCGAAGGCAAGCCCTGCTTTGCTTCCGAAGAAGTCTCTGGGTGTGTTGCCTAAGAAGGCTGTGGAGGCTGCAGCGAAGGCGGGCGAATCGCCAGCAGCCAAAGCAGCAGAAGGTGAAGCAGCAGAAAAGGGAGGTGCACCTGGAGAGGCGAAGAGTGAGGGTGAGGCGAAGGCAGCGCCGGTTGCCCCAGCGAAGGCAAGCCCTGCTTTGCTTCCGAAGAAGTCTCTGGGTGTGTTGCCTAAGAAGGCTGTGGAGGCTGCAGCGAAGGCAGGCGAATCGCCAGCAGCCAAAGCAGCAGAAGGTGAAGCAGCAGAAAAGGGAGGTGCACCTGGAGAGGCGAAGAGTGAGGGTGAGGCGAAGGCAGCGCCGGTTGCCCCGGCGAAGGCAAGCCCTGCTTTGCTTCCGAAGAAGTCTCTGGGTGTGTTGCCTAAGAAGGCTGTGGAGGCTGCAGCGAAGGCGGGCGCATCGCCAGCAGCCAAAGCAGCAGAAGGTGAAGCAGCAGAAAAGGGAGGTGCACCTGGAGAGGCGAAGAGTGAGGGTGAGGCGAAGGCAGCGCCGGTTGCCCCAGCGAAGGCAAGCCCTGCTTTGCTTCCGAAGAAGTCTCTGGGTGTGTTGCCTAAGAAGGCTGTGGAGGCTGCAGCGAAGGCAGGCGAATCGCCAGCAGCCAAAGCAGCAGAAGGTGAAGCAGCAGAAAAGGGAGGTGCACCTGGAGAGGCGAAGAGTGAGGGTGAGGCGAAGGCAGCGCCTGTTGCCCCGGCGAAGGCAAGCCCTGCTTTGCTTCCGAAGAAGTCTCTGGGTGTGTTGCCTAAGAAGGCTGTGGAGGCTGCAGCGAAGGCGGGCGAATCGCCAGCAGCCAAAGCAGCAGAAGGTGAAGCAGCAGAAAAGGGAGGTGCACCTGGAGAGGCGAAGAGTGAGGGTGAGGCGAAGGCAGCGCCTGTTGGCCCGGCGAAGGCAAGCCCTGCTTTGCTTCCGAAGAAGTCTCTGGGTGTGTTGCCTAAGAAGGCTGTGGAGGCTGCAGCGAAGGCGGGCGAATCGCCAGCAGCCAAAGCAGCAGAAGGTGAAGCATCAGAAAAGGGAGGTGCACCTGGAGAGGCGAAGAGTGAGGGTGAGGCGAAGGCAGCGCCGGTTGCCCCGGCGAAGGCAAGCCCTGCTTTGCTTCCGAAGAAGTCTCTGGGTGTGTTGCCTAAGAACGCTGCTGAAGCTGCGGCTGCGTTGCTTCGGAGGAAGTCTCTGGGTGTGTTGCCTAAGAAGGCTGTGGAGGCTGCAGCGAAGGCGGGCGAATCGCCAGCAGCGAAAGGAGCAGAAGGTGAAGCATCAGAAAAGGGAGGTGCACCTGGAGAGGCGAAGAGTGAGGGTGAGGCGAAGGCAGCGCCGGTTGCCCCAGCGAAGGCAAGCCCTGCTTTGCTTCCGAAGAAGTCTCTGGGTGTGTTGCCTAAGAAGGCTGTGGAGGCTGCAGCGAAGGCAGGCGAATCGCCAGCAGCCAAAGCAGCAGAAGGTGAAGCAGCAGAAAAGGGAGGTGCACCTGGAGAGGCGAAGAGTGAGGGTGAGGCGAAGGCAGCGCCTGTTGCCCCGGCGAAGGCAAGCCCTGCTTTGCTTCCGAAGAAGTCTCTGGGTGTGTTGCCTAAGACGGCTGTGGAGGCTGCAGCGAAGGCGGGCGAATCGCCAGCAGCCAAAGCAGCAGAAGGTGAAGCAGCAGAAAAGGGAGGTGCACCTGGAGAGGCGAAGAGTGAGGGTGAGGCGAAGGCAGCGCCTGTTGGCCCGGCGAAGGCAAGCCCTGCTTTGCTTCCGAAGAAGTCTCTGGGTGTGTTGCCTAAGAAGGCTGTGGAGGCTGCAGCGAAGGCGGGCGAATCGCCAGCAGCCAAAGCAGCAGAAGGTGAAGCATCAGAAAAGGGAGGTGCACCTGGAGAGGCGAAGAGTGAGGGTGAGGCGAAGGCAGCGCCGGTTGCCCCGGCGAAGGCAAGCCCTGCTTTGCTTCCGAAGAAGTCTCTGGGTGTGTTGCCTAAGAACGCTGCTGAAGCTGCGGCTGCGTTGCTTCGGAGGAAGTCTCTGGGTGTGTTGCCTAAGAAGGCTGTGGAGGCTGCAGCGAAGGCGGGCGAATCGCCAGCAGCCAAAGCAGCAGAAGGTGAAGCAGCAGAAAAGGGAGGTGCACCTGGAGAGGCGAAGAGTGAGGGTGAGGCGAAGGCAGCGCCGGTTGCCCCGGCGAAGGCAAGCCCTGCTTTGCTTCCGAAGAAGTCTCTGGGTGTGTTGCCTAAGAAGGCTGTGGAGGCTGCAGCGAAGGCGGGCGAATCGCCAGCAGCCAAAGCAGCAGAAGGTGAAGCAGCAGAAAAGGGAGGTGCACCTGGAGAGGCGAAGAGTGAGGGTGAGGCGAAGGCAGCGCCGGTTGCCCCGGCGAAGGCAAGCCCTGCTTTGCTTCCGAAGAAGTCTCTGGGTGTGTTGCCTAAGACGGCTGTGGAGCCTGCAGCGAAGGCGGGCGAATCGCCAGCAGCCAAAACAGCAGAAGGTGAAGCAGCAGAAAAGGGAGGTGCACCTGGAGAGGCGAAGAGTGAGGGTGAGGCGAAGGCAGCGCCGGTTGCCCCAGCGAAGGCAAGCCCTGCTTTGCTTCCGAAGAAGTCTCTGGGTGTGTTGCCTAAGAACGCTGCTGAAGCTGCGGCTGCGTTGCTTCGGAGGAAGTCTCTGGGTGTGTTGCCTAAGAAGGCTGTGGAGGCTGCAGCGAAAGCGGGCGAATCGCCAGCAGCCAAAGCAGCAGAAGGTGAAGCAGCAGAAAAGGGAGGTGCACCTGGAGAGGCGAAGAGTGAGGGTGAGGCGAAGGCAGCGCCGGTTGCCCCGGCGAAGGCAAGCCCTGCTTTGCTTCCGAAGAAGTCTCTGGGTGTGTTGCCTAAGAAGGCTGTGGAGGCTGCAGCGAAGGCGGGCGAATCGCCAGCAGCCAAAGCAGCAGAAGGTGAAGCAGCAGAAAAGGGAGGTGCACCTGGAGAGGCGAAGAGTGAGGGTGAGGCGAAGGCAGCGCCTGTTGCCCCGGCGAAGGCAAGCCCTGCTTTGCTTCCGAAGAAGTCTCTGGGTGTGTTGCCTAAGAAGGCTGTGGAGGCTGCAGCGAAGGCGGGCGAATCGCCAGCAGCCAAAGCAGCAGAAGGTGAAGCAGCAGAAAAGGGAGGTGCACCTGGAGAGGCGAAGAGTGAGGGTGAGGCGAAGGCAGCGCCGGTTGCCCCGGCTAAGGCAAGCCCTGCTTTGCTTCCGAAGAAGTCTCTGGGTGTGTTGCCTAAGAAGGCTGTGGAGGCTGCAGCGAAGGCGGGCGAATCGCCAGCAGCCAAAGCAGCAGAAGGTGAAGCAGCAGAAAAGGGAGGTGCACCTGGAGAGGCGAAGAGTGAGGGTGAGGCGAAGGCAGCGCCGGTTGCCCCGGCGAAGGCAAGCCCTGCTTTGCTTCCGAAGAAGTCTCTGGGTGTGTTGCCTAAGAAGGCTGTGGAGGCTGCAGCGAAGGCAGGCGAATCGCCAGCAGCCAAAGCAGCAGAAGGTGAAGCAGCAGAAAAGGGAGGTGCACCTGGAGAGGCGAAGAGTGAGGGTGAGGCGAAGGCAGCGCCGGTTGCCCCGGCGAAGGCAAGCCCTGCTTTGCTTCCGAAGAAGTCTCTGGGTGTGTTGCCTAAGAAGGCTGTGGAGGCTGCAGCGAAAGCGGGCGAATCGCCAGCAGCCAAAGCAGCAGAAGGTGAAGCAGCAGAAAAGGGAGGTGCACCTGGAGAGGCGAAGAGTGAGGGTGAGGCGAAGGCAGCGCCTGTTACCCCGGCGAAGGCAAGCCCTGCTTTGCTTCCGAAGAAGTCTCTGGGTGTGTTGCCTAAGAAGGCTGTGGAGGCTGCAGCGAAGGCAGGCGAATCGCCAGCAGCCAAAGCAGCAGAAGGTGAAGCAGCAGAAAAGGGAGATGCACCTGGAGAGGCGAAGAGTGAGGGTGAGGCGAAGGCAGCGCCTGTTACCCCGGCGAAGGCAAGCCCTGCTTTGCTTCCGAAGAAGTCTTTGGATGTGTTGCCTAAGAAGGCTGTGGAGGCTGCAGCGAAGGCGGGCGAATCGCCAGCAGCCAAAACAGCAGAGGGTGAAGCAGCAGAAAAGGGAGGTGCAGCTGGAGAGGCGAAGAGTGAAGGTGAGGCGAAGGCAGCGCATGTTACCCCGGCGAAGGCAAGCCCTGCTTTGCTTCCGAAGAAGTCTCTGGGTGTGTTGCCTAAGAAGGCTGTGGAGGCTGCAGCGAAGGCAGGCGAATCGCCAGCAGCCAAAGCAGCAGAAGGTGAAGCATCAGAAAAGGGAGGTGCACCTGGAGAGGCGAAGAGTGAGGGTGAGGCGAAGGCAGCGCCGGTTGCCCCGGCGAAGGCAAGCCCTGCTTTGCTTCCGAAGAAGTCTCTGGGTGTGTTGCCTAAGAAGGCTGTGGAGGCTGCAGCGAAGGCGGGCGCATCGCCAGCAGCCAAAGCAGCAGAAGGTGAAGCAGCAGAAAAGGGAGGTGCACCTGGAGAGGCGAAGAGTGAGGGTGAGGCGAAGGCAGCGCCGGTTGCCCCGGCGAAGGCAAGCCCTGCTTTGCTTCCGAAGAAGTCTCTGGGTGTGTTGCCTAAGAAGGCTGTGGAGGCTGCAGCGAAGGCAGGCGAATCGCCAGCAGCCAAAGCAGCAGAAGGTGAAGCAGCAGAAAAGGGAGGTGCACCTGGAGAGGCGAAGAGTGAGGGTGAGGCGAAGGCAGCGCCGGTTGCCCCGGCTAAGGCAAGCCCTGCTTTGCTTCCGAAGAAGTCTCTGGGTGTGTTGCCTAAGAAGGCTGTGGAGGCTGCAGCGAAGGCGGGCGAATCGCCAGCAGCCAAAGCAGCAGAAGGTGAAGCAGCAGAAAAGGGAGGTGCACCTGGAGAGGCGAAGAGTGAGGGTGAGGCGAAGGCAGCGCCGGTTGCCCCAGCGAAGGCAAGCCCTGCTTTGCTTCCGAAGAAGTCTCTGGGTGTGTTGCCTAAGAAGGCTGTGGAGGCTGCAGCGAAGGCAGGCGAATCGCCAGCAGCCAAAGCAGCAGAAGGTGAAGCAGCAGAAAAGGGAGGTGCACCTGGAGAGGCGAAGAGTGAGGGTGAGGCGAAGGCAGCGCCGGTTGCCCCGGCGAAGGCAAGCCCTGCTTTGCTTCCGAAGGAGTCTCTGGGTGTGTTGCCTAAGAAGGCTGTGGAGGCTGCAGCGAAGGCAGGCGAATCGCCAGCAGCCAAAGCAGCAGAAGGTGAAGCAGCAGAAAAGGGAGGTGCACCTGGAGAGGCGAAGAGTGAGGGTGAGGCGAAGGCAGCGCCGGTTGCCCCGGCGAAGGCAAGCCCTGCTTTGCTTCCGAGGAGATCTCTGGGTGTGTTGCCTAAGAACGCTGCTGAAGCTGCGGCTGCGTTGCTTCGGAGGAAGTCTCTGGGTGTGTTGCCTAAGAAGGCTGTGGAGGCTGCAGCGAAAGCGGGCGAATCGCCAGCAGCCAAAGCAGCAGAAGGTGAAGCAGCAGAAAAGGGAGGTGCACCTGGAGAGGCGAAGAGTGAGGGTGAGGCGAAGGCAGCGCCGGTTGCCCCAGCGAAGGCAAGCCCTGCTTTGCTTCCGAAGAAGTCTCTGGGTGTGTTGCCTAAGAAGGCTGTGGAGGCTGCAGGGAAGGCAGGCGAATCGCAAGCAGCCAAAGCAGCAGAAGGTGAAGCAGCAGAAAAGGGAGGTGCACCTGGAGAGGAGAAGAGTGAGGGTGAGGCGAAGGCAGCGCCGGTTGCCCCGGCGAAGGCAAGCCCTGCTTTGCTTCCGAAGAAGTCTCTGGGTGTGTTGCCTAAGAAGGCTGTGGAGGCTGCAGGGAAGGCAGGCGAATCGCCAGCAGCCAAAGCAGCAGAAGGTGAAGCAGCAGAAAAGGGAGGTGCACCTGGAGAGGCGAAGAGTGAGGGTGAGGCGAAGGCAGCGCCTGTTACCCCGGCGAAGGCAAGCCCTGCTTTGCTTCCGAAGAAGTCTCTGGGTGTGTTGCCTAAGAAGGCTGTGGAGGCTGCAGCGAAGGCGGGCGAATCGCCAGCAGCCAAAGCAGCAGAAAGTGAAGCAGCAGAAAAGGGAGGTGCACCTGGAGAGGCGAAGAGTGAGGGTGAGGCGAAGGCAGCGCCGGTTGCCCCGGCGAAGGCAAGCCCTGCTTTGCTTCCGAAGAAGTCTCTGGGTGTGTTGCCTAAGAAGGCTGTGGAGGCTGCAGCGAAGGCGGGCGAATCGCCAGCAGCCAAAGCAGCAGAAGGTGAAGCAGCAGAAAAGGGAGGTGCACCTGGAGAGGCGAAGAGTGAGGGTGAGGCGAAGGCAGCGCCGGTTGCCCCGGCGAAGGCAAGCCCTGCTTTGCTTCCGAAGAAGTCTCTGGGTGTGTTGCCTAAGAAGGCTGTGGAGGCTGCAGCGAAGGCAGGCGAATCGCCAGCAGCCAAAGCAGCAGAAGGTGAAGCAGCAGAAAAGGGAGGTGCACCTGGAGAGGCGAAGAGTGAGGGTGAGGCGAAGGCAGCGCCGGTTGCCCCGGCTAAGGCAAGCCCTGCTTTGCTTCCGAAGAAGTCTCTGGGTGTGTTGCCTAAGAAGGCTGTGGAGGCTGCAGCGAAGGCGGGCGAATCGCCAGCAGCCAAAGCAGCAGAAGGTGAAGCAGCAGAAAAGGGAGGTGCACCTGGAGAGGCGAAGAGTGAGGGTGAGGCGAAGGCAGCGCCGGTTGCCCCAGCGAAGGCAAGCCCTGCTTTGCTTCCGAAGAAGTCTCTGGGTGTGTTGCCTAAGAAGGCTGTGGAGGCTGCAGCGAAGGCAGGCGAATCGCCAGCAGCCAAAGCAGCAGAAGGTGAAGCAGCAGAAAAGGGAGGTGCACCTGGAGAGGCGAAGAGTGAGGGTGAGGCGAAGGCAGCGCCGGTTGCCCCAGCGAAGGCAAGCCCTGCTTTGCTTCCGAAGGAGTCTCTGGGTGTGTTGCCTAAGAAGGCTGTGGAGGCTGCAGGGAAGGCAGGCGAATCGCAAGCAGCCAAAGCAGCAGAAGGTGAAGCAGCAGAAAAGGGAGGTGCACCTGGAGAGGAGAAGAGTGAGGGTGAGGCGAAGGCAGCGCCGGTTGCCCCGGCGAAGGCAAGCCCTGCTTTGCTTCCGAAGAAGTCTCTGGGTGTGTTGCCTAAGAAGGCTGTGGAGGCTGCAGGGAAGGCAGGCGAATCGCCAGCAGCCAAAGCAGCAGAAGGTGAAGCAGCAGAAAAGGGAGGTGCACCTGGAGAGGCGAAGAGTGAGGGTGAGGCGAAGGCAGCGCCTGTTACCCCGGCGAAGGCAAGCCCTGCTTTGCTTCCGAAGAAGTCTCTGGGTGTGTTGCCTAAGAAGGCTGTGGAGGCTGCAGCGAAGGCGGGCGAATCGCCAGCAGCCAAAGCAGCAGAAGGTGAAGCAGCAGAAAAGGGAGGTGCACCTGGAGAGGCGAAGAGTGAGGGTGAGGCGAAGGCAGCGCCGGTTGCCCCGGCGAAGGCAAGCCCTGCTTTGCTTCCGAAGAAGTCTCTGGGTGTGTTGCCTAAGAAGGCTGTGGAGGCTGCAGCGAAGGCGGGCGAATCGCCAGCAGCCAAAGCAGCAGAAGGTGAAGCATCAGAAAAGGGAGGTGCACCTGGAGAGGCGAAGAGTGAGGGTGAGGCGAAGGCAGCGCCTGTTACCCCGGCGAAGGCAAGCCCTGCTTTGCTTCCGAAGAAGTCTCTGGGTGTGTTGCCTAAGAAGGCTGTGGAGGCTGCAGGGAAGGCGGGCGAATCGCCAGTAGCCAAAGCAGCAGAAGGCGAGGGAGGAGAAAAGGGAGGTGCACCTGGAGAGGCGAAGAGTGAGGGTGAGGCGAAGGCAGCGCCTGTTACCCCGGCGAAGGCAAGCCCTGCTTTGCTTCCGAAGAAGTCTCTGAGTGCGATGTCTAAGAAGGCTGTGGAGGCTGCCGCTGCGTTGCTTCGAAAGAGGTCTCTGGGTGTGTTGCCTAAGAACTCGCAGGGGACTGTAGCTGGGGCAGGCTTGGCGTCGGAGCCAGATATAACAGCAATGGAAAAAACAACCAGAGAAGACAATGCTTAGACTGTTAGTAGCTGATTGTGAGGTTTATTCTTTGTCGGAAAACTTGCAGAAAATCTCTCTGGGCTATTTCGGCATCAGGTTCCTTTAAGGGCGCCTTTTAAATAAAATGCGCCTTCATATACCGTCCCGTATCTCGCGCTTCGCGAAAGCAGAAACGTGCATCTGCTAATGTTTTTTCATTGCTTCTGGGGAAGCAAGTGCCTTGTGATACCATTTTTCTCCTTATCGCAACCTATCTAGATGGCGATGCCTCTGGTTTGACTGAAGCATTGGCAACTACATGGTAGTCAGTGCCGTAGGGTCTTTTGAGGGTTTTGTTGGCCGTAGAACTAGCATAAGCGAATGCGCACATTTAGTAAATATAGCTCAAGCCCACTGCAGCGGAACGGAAGGAAGTAGCCTGCATAGGTAATAAATATTCTTCAGGAGGACGTCAGTGGCTGTCAGCATCGCTAAACACAGAAGACACTAGTGCCATCACCATATTCGCTTTGCAGCCTTTCGTAGAGACAAAGCAGGGGGAATGAACATTAGTAAGGTTGCAACCACCACGGAAAGGATAGTATCCTACTTTCCTGGGGATATATTGCCTACATCAAGCAGTTGATGAGTCGCAAAGTGGTCGTAGTCTAAGGGTTGCTGGAGAGATGTGCTAGAAACTGGCTTTGTGTGACCATACCAGCATTAGTCAGCTTGCTTGTCGTATACTAGTAGATGGGAATCACTGCGCACGTTGGTCGTGAACGTTACTAGTCGTTTCCCCCCCTCCGAGTTGAGCTAAACGCTAAGCGCAGCTTTCAGCACATCTCACAGTAACTGAATGAAGATATTTATAGCTTCTTCAGAGCTCAATAATATTCATATCAACGGCAGGCTTCACGTGGCTTTAGCTGCTCTGCGATTGTGGCTATCATCCGCCCCTTCTGAGGCAGCAAAACTCACTGCAACCAGCTGCGGATATATTAATTTCTGCTTCCAACTAACTGCACCAACAAACTATCGGACTGGGTTAGTCGTTATGCTCACGCTTTATGCTAATAAGCGCCTGTGAACCCATGAACGCTAGAGCTGCTGCAACAGCTAGCAACAGTTCACCTCAAAGTGAAACAGCCACGGAAGGGTGGTCACACTAGGGAAACCCTAGAACAGAGGGCAGCGGTGTACAGCCATACACTTAGCGGCTTATTTGGATCCGTAACTTCGGGCGTGCATCGACATGTTTGTAAGGCTCCACTCCGCTTTAAATGGCATCCCTTTATGCTGATATAGTGATTTATTTAACTAAATGACAAAGGCCCCAGGCAATACCTGGTGTAATCGTGAATGGAGTACCCTGTCTGCTGTATTGAAAGCTGCTGGGCACACGCCTAACACTTGTTGGGCTATGCCATTCTCCATATTTTCAGAAAGAATTTACGCCCTTAACTCCAAGCATCGATAAATAAAACTAAGGGTAAAACAAAGGAAGTACCCCCTTCGAACAGTACACAATTCACTAATTGCAGAAGAGGCAGCAAGAGAAGGCAAACGGAAGGCTCCGCATGAAGGCATTAACGCCATTTGTAGCAGTGTGCGAGCTGCTCCTTTTGCACTACCAGAGCATTTACATGGTAAGAACAGCTAGAGTATGAAGTTGTCTTATTAACCTCGCTAACGTTAGCGTCTTGACGAGCACTCAACGTTGGTGGCACGAACGGTCTCGAACCATTTAAAAGAGTCACACACAGACACAAGGCGAAGTGCTTGAGCGACTCACGGCACGGGGGCAAAGAGGAATCGGCATAAGCTACTTTGGGTTTATTTGGATTGAATGGCATAGCAGAATGAGCCACGAAATTTGAGTAGAGCTAAATTCATCACCCCCCAAAAAATTTGGCGCCACATATTTTGAGCGTTAGCAAGTACCGTTGCCTTGTATGCGTATGTTTCAACATTCGTTGTGATTCTGATCTGTATGCGTTATATGCCTTAGCTAGAGAAACCAGAAAATATTTCTGGCACACGTGTGACCCTTATTCTACGAAATGACCGCCTTCCAAGCCTATATCTAGGGTCTTGATGGCGGCTTTGGCAGAGTTTCTAAGATTAGACGAAAAGACAAGGTCGGGGCATAGTAGCGCAGAACAAGATGCCTAACTACGGCTTTACCGAGATCCAACTGGGGAATGCCATAGCTTCGCTTATATTGGACGGTGGCAGGCGTTGTGTTGAAAGAAGTTTACGGAAGAAGGTGCTTCAAAGTACCTACACAGTCATCCTTTTCTTTTCCACTTGCTGCGTTGGGGCGGTTGGTCGGTTAGATTCCACCGAAGAAGCAAACGAACTTACTACCTCTGACGCGCCTGTCAGAAATATAGCAGCTTTCGTTCATGGGGAATCAACAAACCCATTCTACTGTGTAAGTCGAAATTAGGTGAGTATGTTCCTCAGTTTGTTAAACTGTTCGCCTGTTTACAGGCAGAGTGTGCTTGGAGAAAGCTTATAGCGTTGGTGGGCTTCCTTGGTGCAGCGTCCGGCCCTAGCCTGCAATCAGGTTGAGTGCTTACAACTACAAAGCTTTCGTTGTTTAGATACTGATCCAGGCCGGCGTTATTCCTTGGTTTGGGGGTGTTCGGTCCCCAAAGCGGGTAATATTTGCATCAGTTACGGACTGGTAACTCTCGGTAGCTCACAAGCCAGGCTAATACTGTTTGAGCATAATATAAAGGGGCTCCACCACACAGCGCGCAAACACTCCTCTGCTCTGCAAAGGAGATACAATCGGCGTAGACCGCATGGGTGGGAATTTTTGTTGTATTAGAAACAGTGCGCTACACCTGGGGAACTGGATTTGAACGTAAATGTGAACCAACACAGGTTCCTCTTTCGGGGATCAGGGGTGTGTAAAGCCAAGTTCAATAAATGAGGATGAGCGTCAAAGTAGCCGTCAGATGAATCCGAATACATACTCTTCGGAGTGGAAACCTGATGTATGCTACGAAGACTAGCTAAAACCCAGACGTTTAAGGATTTCCTTGTCTATTTTAATAGGGCGACGACCCACAAGCACCTTCGATTGACTGGCTGAGGATCTATACTAACGTATTCCCCCAAGGTAGCCAGAAAAACAGCCACGAGTTCCCTAACTGCTTCTAACTGCTTCTAAGGTAACCTCCTAAATATAAATGAAAATTTTATTTATATTTAGTAGGTAATCTTAGAAGCCGTTATCCTTTAAAGAGTGCGTAATGTAAGAGCCCAATTGAGTTCTGAATACAGTATTTAGGAATCTGTACGATCCTGCTAGCTTTTGATGGCTACGCTGTGCTGAACACAACCAGTCACTATCTGGCCTCCCCTACAGCCTTCAGGCATTCTAAGAACGCCAGCCCAACGGCACTGCGGTGGCGAGAGATAAGGCCCTGAGTGCCGTTAGCTGCAATGCAACTTGCTGCAACTGAGCCTCTTGGGCAGCCAAACGCGCATGCTCAGCCACCCCCCCCGATTTGCTGCATGCCCTAACATTGTACACTACACTACTGACGGCTGTTAAACCCACACTTAATCCTTGGGAGGCGGCCTGCACGCAAGTAAGAGTGCGTGCACCAACCTCGGAGGAACCATGAACCATGCCTCGGCGGTTGCAACATTTGACCCAGTATGCTGTAATAGAAGCTGTGTCTATGTACACTTACAATTTTAATAATTGGCTGCAGCGTTAGTTGCACTCAGTACGTGGGTCTTGGGCATTAGTTTTGCTACCTTGTGAGGCTGCTTTGCAACGGGTGTTGCAGCAAGGTGTGCTGGAGCTCACGAAGGAATCTGTCACCTCCCCGCATCGTCAGCCGCAGGTCCTCGGGCTGGTGTGCTCAGGATGTCTGCAGACTGGAGGGGGGGTCACCTACATAAGGAGAATTGCATACAATGTATGTAACGACTTCAGAGAAGTCTTGCTACTGTGAGAGTTTGACTCTCTACTCCAACTAGTATCATACCAAGATTGGTAAATAACTGAAGGCAACCTGATATATCTAGTTTTCCACCCACCTAGAGGGTTGGAGAGTACTAACAGCAGAAACCAGGTTCTGCTTTTGAGTGTTAGGGCATTTGCTTCGCGTGGGGCATACTCTATGTTCTCTAACGCGCTTTTAGGAGCTTGCAGAACATCCCCTTAATGCTCGAGATAACCTCAGTAAAATGAAGCATATGTCTGGGTTGAGGCTAGGTACAGTGGCTGCCAGCCCCAACTACGTTCGGTGTACACGGCATGAGCGAATCCTTCGTTAGTGGTGAAACCAAGCAACACTGAAGCTGATTCTTGCATTTCTTCCTTTGTTTTGAATTATTTGGGCTCTCGCCTTTCCCGCTTTCTGTGATTTTGGGATTGGCGCTTACCTGCCCTTTGAAACAGGAGGTTTCAGTTCAGCGCATGCTGAGCTTCCCGTTGTTTTTTAGTTGAATGGGCCCCCATCTGGAGAAAATCTAGCGTCCTGCAGTTGATAGAACTGCGTTATACCGGGGATCATGCTGATTTTGATGCATTTTAGGGGTTTCATCGTCAACCGTGGCCGAGGCCCCATTGGTCTAGCCGCGTAGCACCAGCTCCCGCCTTTCCGGCTTGCCGCGCTGCCGTTGCGCATAAAATCTGCAAACGCTAAGAGAGCTACAATTATTGCTCTTGGCGTAAGATATGACCCTTACACACGAAGCAGACACCATCTCCCGATGCTGCTTTTCGAGGACCACTCCATTTCGTGTGAGCCTTCAAATGCAGGGCAGTATACACCAGAGTATGCGGGCTTTGTGTGATCGTTGCAGAGAACTTTCTTCCACCGTTTCTAGATGTTACAGCAGTAGCTGTAGCATGCCCGGTGCCGCAGGATATTCAGCTGGCGTTGCAGCAACTGCGTTGGTTCGCCGTTTCAGTGAAGATCGCTTCCCACTGTCTCGACACCTGCAGCTGTGTGATATTACGCCCGTTTGATTCTTCATAGTAGACACAATGCCAGTGCGTGTCAACCAACGCGCCGTCGAAGCGCGGGAGCGCAAGGCGGCAGCGGCAGCAGCGAAGGCAGCAGCAGCAGAACAGGAAGCTGAAAGGAAGAGATGGGAAGACAATGATAAACTAGTTTCTCGCAAACTAGACAGGAAAGTGCGCATGTTCTTCAATTGCAACAGACAGACTGCATGCAGTGCAGTGAATCTGTTTAACAACAGCTAATACTACATGACTGTCCGCTAAGAAGTAATAATATAACGGCGTTTCAACTGTCTTCGACGCAGGCAGAAACACAGGCAAAAGCCGAGGAACGCATGCAGCGAAAGTTGGAGCTTCGGAAATTAGCAGAAGAGGAAATGAAAGCTCTTGCGGGCAAATCAACCAAAAAGGTGCAACTTAGTAGCAAACGTATATACACTTGGAAACCTAAAAATGGACGAGTTAAACAGAAAGAAATTCTTGAAATTGTGGCACATTTATTGAAGATGCTGCTGCTGTTGTCGCTGCCATTGCTGCAGAACCAGTCACCCACGAAACTCACCAGAGCCCAGATCTTACAACGGCAGTTAGCTGCCGCGATGGAGAAAGAGGCGTCGTCGCCTTCGGTAGGTTGAGATGGCAGGGGGGGAGGGGAGGGGGGAAGGGAGGGGGATAAGGGTGTTTTAGAGACACAATTGAAAAGAGGATCTGCAGGCTGGTGTATGCACTATCCAAACCCTATGTCCTAAACCCTAAACCCTTCTTTTCTGTTGGGCGCGCGCAGGATGAAGGCTCTATGCCACGACTCGAGCCAAACATCAACCACATCATTAGAGCAGAGTCTTTGCAGGCTCAACTTGAAGGCAGAGATATTGTTTCGGGTGAGGAGAATTATTATAATTATTATGAATTATTGTATTATTATTATTATTATTATTATTTCGGCGTTAAGGGTCTTCTTATCAACGGGCAGATAGAAACGACGAGCTCTTAGCGTAGTTCGTAGCTATAGAAAGTTTTGCTATGCTGTCGAGTGCAGCCATCTGCAAGCCCTTTAAGCCGTGCTTACTGAGAGTGGCTTGGTTTAGAGGGGAACAGCTTCTCTGTATTCAGTTACTTGAGGGGAATATTACATATAATGGATTAAGGAGGCACAGCAACAATTAAATTGAGGAAAGAAGCTTTCGCTTCAAAGCATTCTATAGCTGACTTTCTGTGATGCAGCCTCAAATCTTGATGATGCGCTGAGCCAGCTGACGCTCTCGGATGCTCCTGGGGAGGACAGACACCCGGAGAGGCGAATGAAAGCTGTGAGTTGGAGCTACCTGTAGACCATCTCCATTCATTTCTTTTCATCTGGGGCTATTTGGGAAGAAAACCCACACAAGAGGGCAGACAGATATGCATGCACACACAAGCACGGGGGTGCCGCTCTGAAGAACATGTTTGTATTGTTATTCAAATAAATTGTTTTCCGTTTCTCCACTACAGGCCTACAGGGCATACGAGGAGCAAATGATGCCGAGACTGAAGGCTGAAAACCCAACTCTCAAGAGATCGCAGCTGTTAGAGATGCTTTCGAAACAGGCAAGCCTTACGCAGGAGGGTGGGGGGTACGGGAGGGATGCGCTTACACACACACATATATATATATATATATATATATATATATATATATATATATATATATATATATATATATATATGCTTATATGTATGTGTCCTCTCTGTCTTCCTTTCAGCCTGTTTATCTAGCTGCCTTTCTATCTATCTCTCTACCTGTATATATCTGTCTATAAACGTATCGACCTATCTATCTGCATCTGTCTGTATTTATCTATATACCTAACTATCTAATGTATATAAATACATATATGTGTCTATATGCATTTAATGGTGTATGAGTGACGTATAATATAGAAAGGTGGGGTCCGATGTGGGCAGTAAGGTCCGTATCTGTTTGCTGTTTCTTCAGTGGAGGAAGGCGCCAGAGAACCCTCTCAATCAGGCATGCTGAGAGCCTCCTGCTGAGGATGCCTCAGGCTTGTTTATCTAGTAGCTGGACAGTGATATATCAGCACACAGAACCTATCAATGCATGCATCTGCGCACAAAGCTAGGGCCATAGACACCGGGGCTTTGCAGGCACAGAGCAGCTCTTTCCTCTAGTTGAACTCTGCAGCCTGAGCTCGCCTGAAGGCCGGAGGGCTTGGGGGGTCCGAGACGGGCTGCTTCGCAAAGGGGAACCGTGTCAGGTTATTTGGTTGTTCTTTCCTTTGCACTAGTTGTTCTATTGTCCACAATCTATCCATCGTATGGAGCCCGTCAGGCATTCCTCTCCTTATTAGTAGAAAGCACTGAGGGTTTAGGGTTACGAATAGGAAGGTGCTACAGCTAGCAGCTGCTGCTCTCGAATACCCTAGTTGGACGCATGAATGAATATTTCGCATTTCCAACATATCTCTATATATAGATATATAGATATAGATATAGATATATATAGATATATATAGATTATATAGATATAGGTATAGATACTGATATATTGATACGCCACCGAGCCGAGGTCTTAACCTCAGTGCAGCATCATGCGGCCTTGCTACAGCTAAAGGGTGTATTCGTACGCTGTGTCTACTGTGTCGAGTTTCGAGTAGCCTAATAAAAACAGCCCTGCAAAACCCTTAAAATGGCTTCAAGTCTGGGGAAGTGTGGGAGAGTTCGCAGCATAGTTTGAACTCAACTAGCTGCGCCTTCAGGCTATAGCCCGATGGCTGAGGCCTGACTGACTATACTGCAGAGGCTGGTTGTACAAGAAAAAAGATAGTTAATCGAACGCTGCGAATAGCTGCTCTACGCCTCCCCCAGAGACTGTGTGGAAACACAACCCCAAACAGGCGACATCGAAGTTGCAGCCCAAACGATCTATAGCTTGAAATATCTTCAACAAAATACAATACCCAGGCTTTCCCAAGTCAGACGGGCTGGATGATGTTGTACAGCAAACTACTCCAGCCTCTCCCCTCATATTCCCCTCTCTTCCGGTTGTTCAGTGCACTCTCCTACAGAATCAGAGGCTTCTGGACGTGCTGCGTCCTCGGGTTTTGCCTCCGAGGCATCACAGACACCGGGGGATCCTTCTGCTTGTTCTGCCTCCTCTGGAGGGTCTGTTGTCTGCGGCATTTTCGACTCTGCTGCTGCGGAAGCAGCCCCGTGCTCCGTTTCTGTTGATGCCTGTGCCTCTGCCTCACGTGCTGGAGAAGACGCCACCCCCTTCGACTCACTAAGCCGCTCTGAAGCCTCCTCGACATCACTACGAGCATCTGAGGTGCCTGGAGGCAACTCGGGCTGTAGCTCTACCGCGATACAACCCCGTGGGGATGCCCCGCGTCGCACGCGTTCGATTCTTGCCACGTTGAACCCCCCTGCACCGGCTGCTGCAGATACCCTCCGCCGTGAGACTGGTGAGGCCCGCATTGATGATGAGACGACGCCTGGCCTGCCTGTAGGCGAACAACAACCTTGCTTGTTATCCCTAGCCTGAGCTATCAACGGATAGGCTGCAGGGGGGATGCTGCTGAATAGGGGCATAGACTTGGCTGCGCGATGCCGCTCACGGAGTACCTCCCAGGCTGAAGGGTTTCCTGCTGCAATTGTACGTAATGTGGAAAGGCGTGCTGGGGGCATCGCTCGATCTGCTATCAACTCATGGGCTGCTTGCCACATGTGGCGGGCTACGTTTCCTAGGGTTGTTGAATCTGCTGCTTTGGAGTTCATGACGTCCTCCTCTGCCTCCGAGTGGCCCTCGTCTCCGTCTTCAAGATGTACTATGAGGTCACGGTTGCGGCTGCCGCTCGTGCGTTGCAAGAACAAAGCTGCCTCTTCATACAACCCTCTTTCTTCTTGTGGGGATGTATCGACACTGTCTGTAGACTCTGGATCTGTCGACAGCTCCGGGGGGTCTCTTTCCGTTGAAATTGCGTTTTCTATGCTCTGCAGTAACTGTGTTACACCTGAGGTTAGCAAGCCCTTCACCCTCCTCCCCAAACCCCGCTCTCCAAGTGTGTCTTCATGCTCTTGGTTGCCGCTGCTGCTCCTCGCACAGCTGGGGAGGCTGCCAGCTGCTTTATCTGAGCTTCTCTCAGACCCACAGTGCCTCCCACTATCTGTATCGCACCCGCTTGCACCGCCATCCGCTCCCCTCTCTGCCTGTCTCTCACTCTGGGGCTCCCTGGACATATCGGCCTGCCATTCATCCAATGCTACCCCGCCGCTGCTGGGGGCCCCCTGGGCCCCCTGGGGCCCCTCGGAGTTGTGTTGGGGTCTCCCAGCGCTGTGGCCACTGTATGGAGAATTTCCTTGCGGGGCAGAAGCCGTCTCATCCGGGTGTATCTGCGACCTACGATATTCTTCGAGACTCTCCAGCTCATCTACTCTTGCTAACGCGCATGCAAAATCTTCCCGTGTTTTTATGAGCTGCCCTCGTAGCCGTTTCAGTTCCCGTCGCTGGGCCTGAAGACCATTCACGAAGCATACATACACCGCAAGCTTCATACAGTCTTAAGGACTCCCTGAATCCTTCACGTGCAATATGCATAATAACTTATACGTTTGTAGCATTTCCCTCGACACACACAGAGGCCACACTGGCGTCAGCTGGCGACGCTAAGGGTTTAAAGGTGGATGTTGCTTCTAAAATAAAAGTGTAGGAACAAAAGAAACAGAAAACATTCAACAGATGCAGAATATCTGTCTAGACACTCTGTTCAAATCCCCGACGTCACAGCTAAGGGAAGACTGCCGAGGAGTGTCATTAATAATTAGCTATTTTCTATTTTTTACTTTGTTTCGCTCCATGAGAGTCTGCAAGGCGAGTCTATACTCTTCTATGCGGAAGCCCTCTGCAGCCGCCACGTCCTGAAAACCCCAAACCACAGCAGCACACAAATTTAAAACACAAATCCTCTCATGTATTTTTCCTTCATCAAATTTCTGTCATTTTCTGTATGAAAGCCCCGGACAGATGCTGCTAGCCGGCCGATCGACAGCCCCTACTATCTTACAAGTGTTTGCTGTGTTCTGCTGTCTGTGCTACTTGTCTGCAGGCTCACCGCTGCTTCAACTCTCGCTACACTGACTTCTGCCTTCAGCATTTCGTTCTCTTTCCTCAAGCTCGACGCCTCCGCCATCGCCTGCTCTAGCTGCGCTCTCAGCTCCTCCACCTCTCGCTGCAGCAACATAGAACCCGACAGAAAGCCTAGACATCAAGCCGTACATCAACTGCATATATAACACCTTAAACCCTAAAAAATCCTATGAAATCCCAGGAAACCCTAAACCCTACAGAGACATTCGCTTCACCTCTTTTTGTGTTAGTTTCTCCTTGCACGCCTCAGCCTGACGACGATTCTCTGCTACACTATCCTGAATCCCACTTTGAATTTGTTGTAATGTTGCCTCCAATCCATCTCTTTCCTGTGCTGTCGTCAGCAAGGCTGTTTCGCATTCTCGCAGCTTCTCAACAAGAAAGGTTTTCACCTGAAAACATGCAGATCACAGCTACTCCAAGGGCTCAAATACCCACAATAATAATAAAACTAACAACAATAACAAATAATAATAATAATAAATAGAAAGAGAGGAGTGTATAGTAGAGGATGCGTAAGTAACTAGCCCTACTTGCTGCAAGTTTGCTATCATCGCCTCCATATCTTCTTGAACTAGTTTTGTGGCTGCGAGCTCATGTCTTGCTGCTGCTGTTTCTGCGAGATCATTCTCTTCCTTGAGGATCCTTTCAAGTTCTGTTGAAGCTCCAGAGCCCCCGAAGAGCCACGATCGTAGAATAGGCCTCGAGCTCCCCCCCCCACCAACCCTCGTGTTCTGTCTAACAGACGATGAACCCCGCTGCGTAAACCTCCCTGCAGCTTCCCTCTTCGAAGTATTATCGTTATATGTGCTCCTCATGGCTGGTGTGGAGCTGTAGCTCATATTCATATGCTGCTGCATACAATGCGGTGTTTCTCTCAGCCTATCAGCCTCTTGTGTTGTACGGAGGCTCTCAGCTATCGTTATCCCCACCCCGCTTCTTCCCACAGGCTGAGAATGCTGAGGAGGCTCACTATTTGCTGCCGGAGAGCTGCAGACAATGCCTCTCTCGCTGCAAGCGATGCTCCTCTCGTCTGCTGCAGCTGCTGCCTGCACAGCTTCAGCATTCAAATAACCGTGCGAATTCGGCCTGTAGTGCCCCCACTGCACTGTCGCGCAGAATGTTTTCGTAAAACTGATTGGAACTGAAGCGTTTATGATGCGGTGATTGAATCTACCTCTCCCATATCCTCCTCCACTACGCACAGAGGCAGCAGGAGTGCCGTGACTCGATGCCGCGGCTGCACTTTGCAGAATAACTGCGTCGTTGCATGCGTTCTGTACGGCTTCTGTGCTGCCTTTGGGCAATTCAGGGGAGTCTTTCCCCTCTCCATTATCACTAGAACCTCCCACAGATCTTGCAGAAGCAACGGCTGAGGAGCTGACCTCTGCTGCCGCTACTTCAGTAGTTTCTACAACACTACGGGGGCTCAGAAAGACATCCTCCTGATAGGAAGCTGTAGTGATCAGAGGTGTTGCAGCTATCTGGGGCTGTGAAGCTTTGTTAGTATGCGCGTCTTCACATTCTGCTGTTTGTCGTGGGATACAGTCACGAAAGGACATAGTGGCGACAGACAGCCTTCCCTCCTATCGGCTCGAGAACAAGAAGGGATCTGAGCCGCTTATTGAGAATTTCACGTAAACATTTGATTCGTGATTCACAGTTTGAAGATATTCCCTCTTCAATTCCAACACCTGCAAGCTCAGCCACGAGATGCAGGAAACCCGAGGCGGCAGCAGACCACTGACAACAACAGCCGCCGATAAAGGCTAATGCGGCTCTTATCAATTATACCGCATTAATAAAATAAAGAACTTCTTCATCAGATTCTGTTCTGGGGAGGTTAACAAAGAAGAACGGGGCCCTCCAAGCCCGCCACCGCTTGCAGCCCGGTCTGTAATCGACGGCTCACTCTATGCGTTCGTGACGATTATAGACAATTAACTCATAAAAAATAAAGAGGAATATAAATTTGATATTATTAATTGATGAAAAATGATATCATAATTTCTATTTATCGGAGGATCGGACAGCTGTGGACACGACGGCGTCGTTCAAGCTCTCTGCATTTACGTGTAGTATATTCACGGCCTCTGCTGCATATTCTTATGAAATTTGTATTAAACAATTAAACCTCAAATCTTATTCTTGTTGCTTTTCTTCGAAAATAAACAAAAAACCCTCTTTAGGGGGTTCGACGCGTTTCTGCGAGCGGCCTATCGCACAGTACAACAGCAATGAAAGTGTAGTAATAATAATAATAGTAATCATGATAATAAATGCCTTCTTCTATCCTTACTTGGTGTATCTACATTCTTCATTGTCCTTATACACGGATACAGATTTGAACTGACGCGAACCCTCTTTCTCCTTGTATGTCTACACCCGAGCAGTCTGACTACCTATCAGTATTATTATATATAATATCGTATCTGTACAGATACAGACTAACACTGCCGCAGCATTTACTACGCTTTGTTTATTATAAAACCCATCAGCAGAATTTTTGTAGCTTCTCAACAGTAGCTCTGTCCCCCTGATCTACGGTGTACCTTAGAAAGCTAAAGCTGATAGAAATGCATGCAGCCCTTGAGCAGGCTTTGAAGGCTTAAGGGGAGGTGGGAGAAGATGATTGAAGAGCTCTTAGCAACATTAGTAGCTTTGTACTGCTGCAGTAAGCTGAGGCTACAGCTTCTGCACCCGCAAGGGCAGCAACAGCCTACACCAAACACTCACCAACCCCCCCCTCCCCCCCCCCCCAACCCCCAACCCCCCTGTTCAATTTGTAGTTGAAGTGTTATTGCTGCTTTGCTGCAGCAGCAAACAGCTGCAGCAACACTGTAACTTCCCGTTAGCCCTTCCAATTTGTTTTCTATTTGTTTCTCTTGCTTTCTCGCACCTTAAGAGCTCTAATGACTCGTTTTGTAGTAATTTGTTGCCTCTCACAAACATTTCTTATGCCTCTGAGCTTCACTTATACACTCCAACAACAAGAAATAAAACTCTGAACGGGAGGCTGAGATCATCATCCTCATCATCATCCTATCATGCGGAACAGTAGACAACAGCAATATCAACAAGGGCATACCTCTCATGCTGCACAAAGGCAGATTTAGGTGTTGTTTTTAATTAATTAATTATAAACAAAGGAGAGAGAATTTCAGGGAAGAAGCCACAGAGACAGAGTTGAGGCTGTAGGCGTCTAATTTGATAGTGTTGAAGCCTCTGCTGTCTTCTCTTCGCCTCAGCACACTCTGTCTGATTTCCATCAATTCTGAGATGTATGTTATTTGTACATATAAACGAAAATGAGTTATAGAAACCTGCAATACAATTATTATTCGATGCAACGTGACGCACTCTACACTAACTCGTCACAATAATCTTACATATATTTATAAGGAGCA
>OY986951.1:777146-779646 GCA_963920595.1 Eimeria praecox
GCGGAGGCCCCCAAACCCTAAACCCTAAACCCTAAACCCTAAACCCTAAACCCTAAACCCTAGCTGCTGGGCTGGGCTGTGCGCAGCCTGAAGGTGTTGAGGGTTTATGGTTTTGGATTTAGGGTTTAGGGTTTAGGGTTTAGGGTTTCTTTTGATTGTTCTGTCTGTCTCCTCTCCTCCCCTGTGTGTATCTCTCCAGCTGTATTCATCTATTTATTTATTTATTTATTTATTTTATTTATTTAATTTATTTATTTATTTATTTTATTTTATTTATTTATTTGTCTGTGGCTTTTGTTTGTTTATTTCTTTCTTTTCTTCTCTTACTTATTTATTTCTCTTCTTTTTTTGTTTGTTCTTCTTACTTTCTTCTTTCTCCCTTTCTCCTTTTATTATTATTTGTTTATTATTTGTCTCTTCTTATTTGTTTTTATTTGTTTATTTATTTATTATTTATATCTTATTAATTTGTTTGTCTTCCTCCTTATCTTTATATATAATTAGTTAATTTCTTTATTTTTCTCTATCTTTCTTCTCTTTCTTCTTTTGTTGTTATGTATTTAATATTTTATTATATCTCTAACTTATTATTATTTATTATTTTTTTGATATATTAATTAATTTATATTTGTAATATTTATTTTTATATTTTCTCCTCTATCTTATTTGTTTATACTTCTTCTTCTTCATCTTTATATATTTATTTGTTTTTATTTTATTTATATGTTCTTTCTTCTTTTATTTGTTTATTATTTAGTTTTAGTCGTTCACTTTTATATCATTACTGCCATTGTTATCATTATTATTACTAATAATAATAATTATTATTATTATTAATATTAATATTAATATTATTACTAATTATTATTACCAATTATTATTGTTATTATTATTATTGTTGTTGTTGTTGTTGTTGTTGTTATTGTTATTATCGTTGTCATTATTATTTATTTTTATTGTTTTTGTTGTTATTTATTATTATTATTATTTTTATTTTTATGTTATTACTATTATCATTTATGATTATTATTATTGTTATGATTATTATTATTGTTATTATTGTTATTATTATTATATTACTATTATTATTTATGATTATTATTGTTGTTATGATTATATTATTATTATTATTAATTATAATTATAGTAATAATTTTGTTGTTATTATATTATTATTATTATTATTATTATTAATTATAATTATAATTATAATTATAATTATTATTCGAGTTCTGCTGCTTCTCCTCTCCTTCTTTTCTCTCTTTTTATATATTCAATACAATTAATTTGTTCCCTTCGTTTCTCTTTTACTTAATTTAACATAAACAATACGGTTTAATTTAATTAATTTAATTTAATTTAATTTAATTAATTTAAATTAATTAAATTTATTCTTGCTACTTTGTCTACATGACTTCAGGGCTGTCTTCCCTATCCCCGCGTTGTTTAGAATTTTCCCTTCTTTGGGCGGAGCTTGGCTATAAAAAAATTATATATATATATATATATATATATATATATATATATATATATATAAGGTTCTATACAAGTGTCTAGCTAGTTATCTAGACACTATAGATGCTGCCTGCTGCTGCTGTTGCAGCAGCACCAGGAGCAGCCGCTGCAGCACAAGCAGCAAAAGCAACAGCTGCTGCAGAAGCAAAAGCAGCTGCAGCAGCAGCAGCAGCTGCAGCAGCTGCTGCTGCTGCAGCAGCAGCGCAGAGTGTTGCTGTTGTGATTTTTGTTTGTTTGTTTCTGTCGCTGACTCTTTCATTCTTTTGTTTCTCTTTGTTTTTCTCTCCTTTACGTTTCTATCTCTGTTTGTAGAAGATGCATTTAAGAGAGAGAAAATAAAAAAGATAAGATAAATATATATACATTAACAGGAGGTATTGTAGCCGGAGGCTACAGCTGCTGCTGCTGCTGCTGTTGCTGCTGCTGCTGTTGTACTGCTGCTGCTGCAGCCCCTGTAAGCTTCTTTAAAGAGAGACAGAGACAGACAAAGAAATAGAAAAAGAAAGAGATAGAAGCAGAAACAATAGCAGAAATTCAGAAAAAAAGATTATATATATATATATATATATATATATATATATATATATATATAGATAGATAGATAGATAGATAGATAGATAGATAGATAGATAGATAGATAGATAGATATATAGATATATTATATATATATATATATATATATATATTGCTTTTGCTGTAAGGTAAGGCCCTACTACTGATATAATGTTCTAGGGTTTAGGGTTTAGGGTTTGGCTGTTAGGGTGTACAGCCAGCTGCATCAGCAGCTGATAGAGTTCATCTAAACGTTGCTTTAATGTCTTTACTTTTTGTTTTCTCAACCAAGACAAACCCGGGTGTATAGGCAGCTCTTGGGTTGTGCTGTCTCCTTCACTGTCTCCTTCTTCTTCTCTGTCTCCTTCTCTGTCATTTTGTATATTATGTATATTATTTATTTTATTTATTTGTATTTTATTTATTTTATTTAT
>OY986951.1:784646-787146 GCA_963920595.1 Eimeria praecox
ACCCTAAACCCTAAACCCTAAACCCTAAACCCTATTACTACGAAGGGTATTAAGGGTATATATATTTATATATCTAACCGTAGATCTTCCATAAGAGCATATTCACCCAACTCTTCATTTCTATTTTTATCTGTGTCTTCAATTCTTAAAATTAATTTATTTTTCTTATATTCTTCTACGTCTCCCGTACCCTCCAACCCCTCTAAACCGCTGCTCTTTTGTAACACCGCCCCCATTGGGGGGCCCCCAGGGGCCCCCCCTCCCCCCCCTCCATTTCTGTGGTCTCTGCCTTCAAGGGGGCCCTTGGTAGGCCCTCTATACTCTGTAGGACCCCCATTGATATTGGGGGGCCCCCGGGGGCCCCCAGGGGCCCCCCTGTGCTTGCGGTGGTCTTGAAGAAGCCCATAGTTAAACAAAGCCGTTCGGGCCCCACCTGCATGCAGCAGACCTGTGGGGCTGGGGGCAAACCGTAATACAAGGGGGCCCCCAGCTGCTGCTGCTGCTGCTGCTGCTCCTGCTGCTGCTGCTCCTGCTGCTGCTGCTGCTGCTGCTGCTGCTGCTTCGCATATGCAGTTTTGTGAAGGTGTGGGGCCAGGGCTTCGGCTGCTGCCTTTTGACTTGTCGATGATGCTCTTCTCCTTCTTGCTGCTGCTGCTGCTGTATACTGAGGGCTCGTTTTCAGTGCTGCTGCTGCTGCTGCTGTTGTTGCTGCTGTTCGAGCCTTCGGGTCTTCTGCAACAATATGAGACAAACCCTACACAGCGACGCCTTTCTGCTGCTGCTGCAGCAGCGCCGTCGGGAGCAGCACCAGCAGCAGCAGCAGCAGCTGCTGCTGCTGCTGCTGCTGCAGCACCACCAGCAGCACGCGGTGTCTTTACAGCAGCAGCAAGGCTCCAAGGGCGGCTCCTTGTAGCAGACAGAGAAGTATTAATAATGTATTTCTTCCACTTGTCTTCACAACACACCTCAGCCATACTTAACCCCCCTGTATATATATATCCTGAGGGGCCCCCCACAGGGGCCCCTCGGGGGGCCCCCTCAAGAGGGGCCCCCATAGGGGCCCCTCTGAGGGCCCCTCTGGGAGAACCTGTGGGGGCCCCTATAGAGGGTCCTTGGGGGGCCCCTAGGGGGGCCCCCCTAGGGGCCCCTCTTGGAGCCCCCAGCAAACATGAGAAAGTAGGGGAGGGTTTAAAGGAAAGTATGAAGATAATGTTAAAGAAGAAAAGAGCTAAGGGCCTCCTTAGTTGCATTTCTGTAAGAAACAGTATAAATAAGAAAAATGAGGGAGGGGCCCCCAGGGGGCCCCCAGTAGATTGCCACGAGTAAATTACAGTTTTTTGTATTGTTTTATTTAAATTAATAATTAAAAATGATTTAATTATCAAAATTCAACTCTATACACTCAAAACGTAACAACAGGGGGCCCTAGGGGGGCCCCCCTAGCCTGGGGGGGCCCCCCTGGCCTGGGGGGGGGGCCCCCTATCCTGGGGGGGCCCCCCTGACCGGGGGGGGCCCCCTCCCCAACCCCCGGTCTACTATTGGTTTGATAGATCTTGTAAATTTATTTTTTATTTTTTAATTTTTTTTTAATTTATTTACTCAAATTTTTATTTATTTATTATTATTATTTATATCGGAAGTAAATGCTTATATAATATAAGGAGAATATATATATATATATATATATATATATATATATATATATATATATATATATATATATATATATATATATATATATATATATATATATAACCTGATGAAATATCTGTAAAAACAACTACAGCATCAGATCGTTTAATACAAATAAACAGAAACCGTAGCAGCAACAGACAGGACTAAACCCTAAACCCTAAACCCTAAACCCTAAGCCCTAGGGTATTTAATGCAATCAAAACGTTAAGTTTAACTACGGTAAAGACTAAACCCTAAACCCTAAATCATAACCCGTAATCTAAACCCTAAACCCTAAACCCTAAACCCTAAACCCTAAACCCTAAATGCAATCAAAACCCTAAGTTTAACAAATTGTTAAGATACGTCAACAAAAGAAACTGGGGGCATTCCGTCCTTTCGGGTCTTTCTAGCTGAAGCAGCAGCAGCAGCAACAGCAGCAGCAGCAGCAGCTGCTGCTGCTGCTGCTGTCTGCTTCAGCCTGACAGCAGCTGCAGAAGGATTGCTGTCGTTCTTCTTTGTCTGCCCTTCGCATGCACCAGCTGCATGCAAGACAAACCCCCTCTATTAAACCCTAACAGCCCCAACAGCCCCAGCTAGCTAGCCCCTGCTAGCTAGCCCCAGCTAGCTAGCCCCAGCTAGCTAGCTAGCTATAGCTAGCTGAGGGCGGTGTGTTATTTGAGCAGGGCACCTAGGCAATGTTTTGTGCTGGTTTGGGGGCTGCATGCGCATGCAATATATATATATATATATATATATATATATATATATATATATATATATATATATATATATATATATATCTTCATGGCTGAGCACTAAATAA
>OY986951.1:792146-802146 GCA_963920595.1 Eimeria praecox
TAAAAACAAAAACAACTTGTGTGTCTCCTTCTTCTTCTTCTTCTTCTTCTAAAGCACTAACCTTAACAGTTCTATCCCAACTACCTGTAGCGAGTATAGTTTGTTTATCTGGATGAGGATGAAACAGAACAGATACAACAGGGGCTTCATGTGCTTTCAACTCTTCTAATATCTTAGCTGTACGTACACTCCAAATAAATACAGAAAAACAAACACCTTGACACCCTGCTGCTAGCATCTCTCCCCCAGAATCAATATCTAAACATGTAAATTGATAGCCACAATCACTACCATTTACTAAACCAGCCTCATAGGGGGCCCCCTGGGGGCCCCCAGGGGGGCCCCCCAACCCTGTATCTACAAATCCTATTGATGAAGGATTTGAGCTACTTGCAGTATAAACCCTGAGGAAACAAATACACAGAAAGATAGTAAAACAGAGAGAAATTATATATATATATATATATATATATATATATATATATATATATATATATATGTATAGGAAGAGAGAAAGAGAGAGAGGAAGAGAGAGAGAGAGCCAACAAACAATGACGTTAAGTCTTTACATTTTGTTATTTATATTTTCTACGACGGCAAACAAATAAATATTTTTATTGTTGTTTGTGTTATTACAGCAGATAAAAACAAGAATAAATATAACAATAGATAAATATACATATAAATATAAAACAAACAAATATAAAATAAATACAAATATAAAGGGAAAGAGATAAAGACAAATATAAAATAGAAAATATAAAATATGAAATATAAAATATAAAATATAAAATATAAAATATAAAATATAAAATATAAAACATACTTTACAAAACATAAACTCTAAACAATATAAACACAATAAAATAAATAAATAAGAAAAAATAATATGTATATATATATATATATATATATATATATAAATATATAATATACCTAAAAGGTTTTAATCGGAGGGTATCGAACCCTCGCACAGTTCCATCAAGAGATGCTGAGAACACAGCATTTCCTGTAGGAGAGAAACAGATAGATGTTACTGCTGCTGTATGTCCCGCAAATGTTATTAAACAAAAACCACTCTCTCCATCCCATAATTTAACAAGACCATCATCATTCCCTGTAGCTACTATACCTCTATACGTACCAAGTCCTATAGGGGCCCCCCCTGTCCCTCCTATGGGGGCCCCCAGGGCCCCCCCCCCCCCTCCAACCCCAGCCATACGTTGTTGAGCTGTACCCCCTGTACCTATCCTTGCACCTATTCTATAAGAGCCTGCTGCAGCAGCAGCAGCAGCAGGAGAGAATGCTACAGAACGAATGCCGTGTTTAGGGTTTTGTTGTCTTAATATGTATGTTTCACTTCTCCATTCCCATATAATTAATATATTATTCGAAGCAGCAGCAGCAGCAATCCATTCCCCATCATACGATAAACAAATACTATCTAATGAACATACACCTAAAGATAATTTTACTATCACACATAAATCTGGTAAAGTATATAATTGAAAAACACCCCCCGTAAATCCTATTAATAAATATTGAGGGGGTGTCTTCTTTGTATTTTTACTTTTATTATTAAACATATTATTATTATTATTATTATTATTATTATTATTAATATTATTATTATTATTTGTAGGATAACGATAGAAGGGAGAGGTGTTAGTAGAAGCGTGAGAGACTCGCTGTCCTGGCTCTTGATTACAAAATACTTTTTCTGCTATCTTCCATATCCCCTTAGAATAATCTATAACCTCATCAGCAGGAACAGCAGCAGCAGCAGCAGCAGCAGCAGCTGCTGCTGCTGCTGCTGCTGCTGTTGTTGCTGCTGTAGGGGTTAGGTTGCTTCCTCCTTTTCGTCGAGCCTCACGTTGTTGTTGAAAGTAAGAAGGGTTTATAGGCTTAGCAGCATTTCTAAGTACTGCTGCTTCTGCTGCTGCTGCTGCAGCAGCAGCAGCATCTCCTTCTACTTCTGCTGCTTCTGCTTCTGCTGCTGCTGCTGCTGCTTCTTCTTCTGCTTCTGCTGTAGACCTCCACTGCCATACAATAATACAACCTTCTCTATTAACAGAATATATACGAGTTAAACAAACAGAAAAACAAACAAACTTTAATTCGTGTCGATGGGATAAGAATGCTACAGGAGTAAACGCATCATCAACTGCTTTCCTATATAATATTTCTGCTGCTTCTCTGCTGCTTCTATCTCCTTCTCCCTCTCCCTCTCCCCCTCCTCCTGCTGCTGCTGCTGCTGCTGCTGTTGCTGCTGTAGTTGTTGTATCTTTATTATCTTTCTTATAAGCCGATACCACCGAAGTAGGAGATATCTGAGGTGTACGTACACCGTATTTATCTCGCACTCTCCACAATCTTACTGTACAATCTTGACCCCCAGAAACAAGATGTAACGAATCGTAGCTCCAAGATAAACATGTTATGTTAGATTGATGCAGACAGAAAGAATGAAGAAGTAATAGTTGATAGCCGCTTGATACTGTAGGGGAATGCCATACCTGCACACACACGCATATATATATATATATATATATATATATATATATATATATATATATATATATATATATATATATATAGAGAGAGAGAGAGAGAGAGAGAGAGAGAGAGAGAGATAGGTACAGGTAGATATAGATATACAGATAGATATAGACAGATATATAGATAGATATAGATAGATACAGATAGATACAGATAGATACAGAGATAGAGATAGATATGCATCTAGACTCAGATATAGATAGATATAGATATATAGACATAGATAAATATAGATTGATATAGATAGACAGATAGGTAGATAGATAGATACAGAAACAGATTATATATATATATATATATATATATATATAAAAACAGAAAGCAGAGTGTATATGGAGGAGCAGAGAGAAGACACAAAAGAAAGTAAAAAAAAAACAAAAAAAAATAAAGAAGCAACATGACGAGACACAGTTAAGACACACACAAACAAACAAATAAATAAATAAATAAATAAATAAATAAATAAATAAATAAATAAATAAATAAATAAATATAGGTAAACATTAATAAATATAAACAAATAAATAAACACGACGAACAGAAAAACACGACAAACAACCAAACAACCAAACAACCAACCAAACAAACAAACAAACAAACAAACAAATAAATTAATTAAATAAATTAATTAAATAAATAAATAAATTAATTAATTAATTAATTAATTAATTAATTAATTAAATAAATTAAATAAATAAATAAATAAATAAATAAACACCTGGATGGTTCTGCCGCAAGCGACAGCAAATAATCTGTCATCAGGAGAGAAGGAAGCAGCAGCAATAAAATAATTATTTGATTGAGCTTTGAATTTTTTTTTAGAAGATAAACATGTATTGGATTTAAATTTAATTCGATTTAATATAGTGGATTTAATTAAATTTATAATTAATCCTCCTCCATAAATATCTATACTTATCCCTAACAGTCCATCTGATCGTACACAGAAATGTAAGATATCTACACGAGATTCAAAAGAGTATGTTTTTATACGAGTTCCTTCTGCTGCTGCTGCTGCTGCTGCTGCTGCTGCTGCTTCTTCATCCTCATTATCATATCGAGAGGCTAGCAAGGCTTGTTGAGAGTCAAACCCACTCTTCCCTCTCTTACTGCTGCTGCTGCTGCTGCTGTTGCTGCTGCTGCTGCTGCTGCTGCTGCTGGAGGGGGAAGGAGAGACTGGGGCTGCACCTGTCGGGGTTGAATCTAGGGTGTACCTACACACACGATTGCTGCTAGGTACATATAAACAACTCCCTGCTCTATCAAAGGAGATATTTGCATTGCTGCAGGTATATGGGGCCCCTAATAAATTAGAAAATTTATAGTTAAACATCCTCGAAAAAAAAAATAAACCCTAAACCCTAAACCCTAAACCCTAAACCCTAAACCCTAAACCCTAGCTAGCGCACATACCGAAAAGAGCTTAGTGGGAATGTGAGATAGAAAAAAGAGAAGGGTTTTACTTTTTTTATAGTTGTATGTTTGTTTTTATAATTAAAACAAAAATAAAATATTAAAAATAAAAAATAAATTAAATAAAAATAAACAAATAATTATTCTTAATATATCTATGTGGGGTATCGACGATACATAACTTGTTAAGCTATGCATGCATGCATGCAGGAGGTGAGCATACACCTGAATCTTCTCTATAATTTAAAATATTTTAATAAATAAATAATTTAATTAATAATAGAAGAAAATATAAATATATATACTCTCAAATTCTTTGTATATCTTTATATATTTATTTGGGGCTGCATGCGCTCATTGGCTTGCTCGAGAAGGAAGACGAGATACAGTGCGATTTTATTTAAATTTTTTGCAGAAATAATCTAAAAATAAATATAAATAAATAAATATAATTCAATTTAATTTAATAAACACTAAAATAATTAACTGAGCGGGGTTAGGGTTTTTATATCGTAGGTATCTTAATATGTTTTGTAGATGATAGATGTGAGAGATGTATTTAATAACCTTCTTAGTGTTGTCATAGATATCAGATATTCTATACTTGTAAACCCTAAACCCTAAACCCTAAACCCTAAACCCTAAACCCCAAACCCTAAACCCTAAACCCTAAGCCGCAAACCGAGCCACAAGTAATCTTACAACTCTCCACGGGTCGAATCAAGAATTTTTTTTATCGCTAGTTTGTACTTATACATATAATATATATAAATAAATATAAATAAATTTATAAATAAATATAAATAAATAAATAGAAATATATATATATATATATAGATAGATAGATAGATAGATAGATAGATAGATAGATAGATAGATAGATAGATAGATATATAAGCCGTTGAAATAAGTAAAATATATATTATTTAAAGACGTATCTGAGGATACACCCCATCCGTAGGGAAGCTAGTTGTTTGTTTTATAATATTTTTGAATTTGTTTGTATTATTACAATAAATTATAAAAATATTAAATATATTTTATATTATGTTGCTCTTTTATAATCCTATATTCTTTGTTATAAGAGATAAGAAGAAATATTAATGTTTAGGGTTATCTAGGGTTTAGGGTTTAGGGTTTAGGGTTTAGTAGTTAAGATGAGTAAGAAATAATTATAAATTTGTATTTATCTTATTCTCTATCTTCTCCTCTGTCTCTGCAGCTCTTAGTATAAATATAAACATAAATATAAATATAGATATAAATATAGATATAAATATAGATATAAATATAAATATAAATATAAATATAAGTATAAATATAAATATAAATATAAGTATAAATATATAAATATAAATATAAATATAAATATAAATATAAATATAAATATAAATATAAATATAAATATAAATATAAATATAAATATAAATATAAATATAAATATAAATATAAATATAAATATAAATATAAATATAAATATGTCTTCTTCTAAAGATTTGTTTAATGGTTTAAACATTTCTTTGTTTTGTTTGTTTCTTTTTTATTTTTTTTATATCCTCAGCTTTTTTTATATTCTTATCTTTCATCTAAGTTGCTACTCTCTTATATAAACATAACCCTAAACCCTAAACCCTAAACCCTAAACCCTAAACCCTAAACCTCTACTTCTATGCTATAATACGAGGTTTTACTTTTGTTTATAAAGAAGATGCTGCTGTTTCTTTCTATATGAATACGAGGGTTTAGGGTTTATTATTAATATTATTAATATTATTATTATTATTATTATTATTATTATTATTATTATTATTATTAAGTTTAAAAATAATAATAAGTTCGAGTAGTCTTCGAGGCCCCTCGACTCCTTCATGCAGCAAGCAGCAATGCGGTGTACGTACACCTCAGCATAGACACCCCCTCCCCATATATATTTAATTATTTAATTAATTAATTTAATTAATTTAATTAATTTAATTAATTTAATTAATTTAATTAAATACTAAAAACTAGAAGAAAAACAAAACCTTAATACAAGCATCAAAGAAAGGCGTATCTTGAACAGATACGAATCCCCACTCAAACCCTAAACCCTAAACCCTAAACCCTAAACCCTAAACCCTAGCCCCTTCATGTATTGGGGGTCCTCGCTTCTCTCCTTGCATGCCACTTTGAGCAAAACTCAAGAAAGGCGGATATACGACGGTAATACTCATCCTGAGCATAAACAAACCCTAAACCCTAAACCCTAAACCCTAAACCCTAAACCCCAAACCCTAAGCCCTACTCTAAGCCCCCACGCATTCCACCAAACCCTAAACCCTAAGCCCCAAACCCTTCTCTAACCCCATAAGCATTCTATCAAACCCTAAACCCTAAACCCTAAACCCTAAACCCTAAACCCCCTCCCCCCTTTCGCGCGATAAGACGTGGCTATATATATTTCTCTATCATCTCTCGTATTTTTTTGTTTTTCGTATGTATTCGAACTAGAGATAATTAAGAGTAATATATTAAATAAAATTATATATATATATATATATATATATATATATATATTATAATAAAACTTGAGGTGTATATACAGCTACTTACCCCTGCTTTATGTTCGACATCATTATGGTCGGCCTCACAAACCCACCAAGTTTGAACGCGGTGTCTCTGCAGCTCTTCTTCTCTTTCTTCTTTAATTTTAGGTTTAGGGTTTAGAAGAGAAGGTCTTACTAACCAACATCTACTGCAGCTTATACTGTTTCCTTCCTGCTGCTGCTGCTGCTGCTGCTGCTGCTGCTGCTGCTGCTGCTGCTGCTGTTCATAACGGGCGTCTGCCTCACGGCATGATGCCTCTAGCTTCAGAGAGTGCCAAAAAGGAACCTGACACACAAACCCTAAACCCTAAACCCTAAACCCTAAACCCTAAACCCTAAACCCTAGACCCTAAACCCTAGACTAGGAATAAATATTTTATTAATTTAATAAACATATTCTTCTTTAAATCGATATTTTATTTCTTCATATTATACATCTTTAAACTGCTGCAGCAGCAAATGCATGCAGCAGCAAACCAACACTCTGGGGCTTCCCGCTGCTGCTTGATAGCTGCTGCTGCTGCTGCTGCTGCTGTTGCTGCTGCTGCTGCTGCTCTTGTTGTTAGGTCTGCAGCTGTCTTGCTGCTGTAGGCACTTGCTGAGTCGGAGCAGCAGCAGTTGCTATTGCTGCTGCTGCTGGTGTTGGTGCTGCCGCTGCTGCAGTGCTGCTGCTGTTGCTGCAGTGCTGCTGCTGCACTCGTTGCTGCCTCAGTTGCTGTTGGAGTAACAGCTGCTGCTGCCGCTGCAGTAAGAGCAGCAGCACCAAAACCAGCAGCACCAACACCAGCAGCACCAACAGCAGCACCAACACCAGCAACAGCACCAACACCAACGCCATCATCATCAGCAGCAGCACCAACAGCAGCAGCACCACCACCACCAGCAGCACCAGCACCAACAGCAGCAGCCCCACCACCATCAACAGCATCAGCACCACCACCACCAACAGCAGCAGCACCAGCACCACCACCAACAGCAGCAGCAGCAGCACCAAGAGCAGCAGCATCAGCATCACAAATTATATTATGTATACCTGCTTATCAACCCTTCCATGTATCAGGAATATCGGGACGTCATCTACCTTCTTTAGTTTTTCTACATTTTGGAAGGCATCAAACCAAGGAGAACTCTCAATATTATTAATAAACAGACGCAGGCCTTCGCGCAACCACAAACCCTAAACCCTAAACCCTAAACCCTAAACCCTAAACCCTAATGAGGGTGTAGTTCAAAATCTATCAACCATAGAAACAGAAACAGCTAACGTTTTGAAAAAAATCCTTAAACACACGCATTCTAAACCATTTAATATTAGGGTTTAGGGTTTAGGGTTTAGGGTTTAGGGTTTAGGGTTTAGGGTTTGATGTTGTAAGAAACATCTAACCCGAAATCCTAAACCCTAAACCCTAAACCCTACACTTTTCAGTGTAGGGTTTAGGGTTTAGGGTTTAGGGCTACATGCGAAACGCCAGTCCCCTCAATCCTAAACGTTGGTTCTTAAACCACAAACCCTAAACCCTAAACCCTAAACCCTAAACCCTAATAGGTTAAGGGTTTGGGGTGTATACACACCTGAAGCAATAGCAGAATGTAGGATGACGCCTCCTAAATTTTTATATTTGTTTTTTGCTACAAATTCACAACTTGGTCCTGAGCCGACGCTATGTCCATACTTTAATATAAAACAAAGATAAACAAATAAATAAATAAAATATAATTATATATAAAATATAATTATATATTTATAATATTATTTAATATTGTTTATAATATCAAAATAGAAAAACAAACAAACAAACAAACAAACAAACAGAGTTAGAATCATCAAATAAAAAACAATAAATATAAAAATATATAAACATAAAACACAATATACAATATTATACACACAGCAACACATAAACAGAAAAAGAAAGAGAGAGAGAGTGTGTGTTAGGGTTTAGGGTTTAGGGTTTAGGGTTTACAAGGATTATATTATATATAGGGACTCTGAGTTCTTTAACAGCAAACCAAACAACTTTCTTAATATCTCTATAGACAGTGTTGTCTTGTGGTTTAGGGTTTAGGGTTTAGGGTTTAGGGTTTAGGGTTTAGGGTTTACAAGGATTATATTATATATGGGGACTCTGAGTTCTTTAACAGCAAACCAAACAACTTTCTTAATATCTTTGTAGATTGCTTTCTCTGTCGCCTTCCCATCACTCCATCCATAACCTGAGTAGTCGTACGCTAACACGTTCACCCGACACCTGAGCAGACAGACAGATATATATATATATATATATATATATATATATATATATATAGAGAGAGAGAGAGAGAGAGGGAGGGAGAGAGATACAATTTCATTGTAATATACAGCTCTCTCTCTCTCTCTCTCTCTCTCTCTCTCTCTCTCTCTCTCTCCCTATATATATATATATAGGTATATTACAATAAAAATATAAGTATTAGATAGATATCTTAGAAGGATAAAACGAAGAGAAGATAAACGAAAGAGCAGAAAACAAAACAAGAAAATAAATATAAAAAACTAAAACAAACTCAACATACGTAGACACCAAAAATAAATAATAATAAAAATTAAAACAAAGAAAGAATAAACATAAAAACAAAGATAGAAATAATAAATAAATTAAATTATAAAACAAAAGAAAAAACAAACAAACAAAATAAAGAAAGTCCGCAATTATCTTAGATACGTAAAACTCGTAGAATATTTTATATATCTATACACTGATATATTATGCTACATTATTATATATATTATTATATTTTATTTATTTATTTATTTATTTATTTATTTATTTATTTATTTATTTTATAGACTTCTGTCTATCGCTCTAACGTTTGTTAAACAAGCAAAGATATTAAAACACCAACTCAGCCGCCAAGCACAGGGCTTAGGGTTTAGGGTTTAGTGTCTAGGGTTTAGGGTTTAGGGTCTAGGGTTTAGGGTTTAGGGTTTATGTAGTACCTGAAACACATTCTGTAGTGTAGCCCGAACATGTGTCCAATGTCTGTGCTATTCCCATGAGAAAATATAATAAGCTGTTTGTTTTGAAGCCTATCTTCAATACCTGCTGTTGCTGCTGTTGCTGCTGCTGCTGTTGGTGCTGCTGCTGCTGCTGCTGCTGCTGGTGTTGGTGCAGCTGCTGCTGTTGGTGCTGTTGGTGCTGGTGCTGTTGGTGCTGCTAGGAGCAATACAGCAGCAAGATATTTATTTCTTCCTCTCGGTATTCGATAAACTCTAACTTTTTCTTCTATTCCTGTTCTCAACATTAATTGTTGTATACTTTCCTGTCCTTCTTTAGGCTCTATTCTTTGTTTTAATTGTTGTGGGGATGTTAATTGAGCGCATCTACTTCTAGAACAGCCTACAAATGTCTCCTGTATATACAGCTCATCACCACGGAGAGAGTAGCCAGCAGGAAAAGGAGGAT
>OY986951.1:812146-852146 GCA_963920595.1 Eimeria praecox
AAATAGTTTGTATACGCATTTCGTATATATTTACAGAGTATAAATAAATAAATTCGTTTAGATGCATCGAGAGTGCCTATGAAGTACGCTGGCCTCTCTAGTCAGAAGTATGTTGTTTAGGGTTCGTTATTTTCATGTTTACTCCCGTTTCTCTTTCTTTGTTTTGTTTATTAATTGTTTATATTTTAATTTGAACGATGAAATCATATACGAAGTTGTACTTCCGTGGAATAGCAAGAACGTATGCTGCTAAAGATAGCTAATTGCCCCCCTAAGAGTCTTTCTCTTGTCTGTCTACTTCTCTTTCTGTCTTCTCTTGTTTGTTAGTTATTGATATTTTAATAAATAGTTTGTCTGCCTCCTTTTCTGTTTTTATACTTTCCCCTCCTTCTGTCTCCGGCGGTGTTGTCGCTCTTCTCTCATCCTTCGCTTCATCTTAAACCTCTTCACTCTTAGTTCTAAATTCGTTATTATAATTTCCTTACTCTAAATCTCTAATTACAATTAATCCTAAACCCTAAACCCTAAAACCTAAACCCTAATATCACTCTGCTAGCTTGTCTGTTGCTCCTCCTTCTCTGTCTCTTTAAGAACTGAGACGGTGGAGAAGGGCCTTTAATAAATATGACTACAACTGTAGGACTAATACATCTTCATAATATCTCTAATTTCTGTTGCAAATATAATCTAATGTATTTATATTCTCTCCTTTCAGATTGGGATGTGTGTTGAGGTGTATACGACAGAGTAATAGCAGTGTTTTTCATAGAATGTTGTTCGTTGTCTGGCAGCAGCAGCTGCTCAAGCAGCAGCAGCTGCTGCTGCAGCAGCAGGAGCAGCAGCTGCTGCTGCGCTTGCTGCAGCAGCCACAGCAGCAGCTGCAGCAGGAAGAAACCCCTGCTTCCCCTCCCCAGTGTACAGCGGCGAGCTGTCTGTACACCGCGTGAAAAAAAGAAGAAGGAAGCAAGCAGCAAAACGAAGTGTAAGGGGCGATAAGATATGAATTCAACAAGATAAGGGGAAAGGAGGCAAACGGCCTCCGTAGGAATTGTAAAGAAAGGGAGAAAGAAATAAAAACAAAGAAAGAAGAAGGAAATAGATAAAGAAAACAAAAAAAGAAAAGAAGAAAGAAAGAAAGAAAAGAAAGAAAGAAAACAAAGAAAGAAAAGAAAGAAAGAAAAGAAAGAAAGAAAGAAAGAAAGAAAAGAAAGAAAGAAAGAAAAGAAAGAAAAGAAAGAAAGAAAAGAAAGAAAGAAAAGAAAGAAAGAAAGAAAAGAAAGAAAAGAAAAGAAATAAAGAAAAGAAAGAAAGAAAGAAAGAAAGAAAAGAAATAAAAGAAAGAAACTCAAAGATAAAAAAACAAATAATTACGAACTCCCCTCAGAAGCAGAAACAGATAAAATAAAATGCTGTCCATCTCCTCGACGATTATCTAAAACAAACACAAAAATATAAACAATTAAACAATATTTTAATTATTTACAATCAAACAATATTCTAATTATTTACTTCAATATATATTTAGTCTCTACCTTTATTCTTCTATGCCCTATTGATAAACATCAACCTACAACGCTAGTCGTCAGACTCTGTCTGTCCTGCCTAGCTGTCTCTCTCTAGACACCTCAGCTGTCTAGACACCTCAGCTGTGTATACACCTCAGCTGTCTATACACCTCAGCTGTCTATAGAGACTTCCCCGCTAACTAAACAATTCAGCTGTCTATACACCTCAGTTCTCTATACACCTCAACTGCCTATACACCTCAGCTCACCGACAGGCAAAAACCACAAGAGTGGATTATAGCCGAACACTTCGTTGAAGTTTCTCCAGAATCCCAAATTCCACATATTCTGAAAATGCGCGAAAGTAAAACACAAAATAAATTTAAATCTCTGATCGATTGGCTGTACATACACCCGAATTTAATAACAGGAAAGATGATAGACACTCCCTCAACACGCGAAAGAGAGAAATACAAACAAAATACAGTAAACAAGCAATGACGTTCTATACACCCAAAGCACACAAGCTACAAGCTAAAATATTATATATATATATATATATATATATATATATATATATATATATATATATATATATATAATATATATATATATATCATTAAGGGCCATCATTATCGACTAAAGATTGTTATTAACAAATAGCTCATCCTTTCGTCTGCATCTTCTCGTGTGTTGTTAAATATCTGTTCCTATCTATTTTATTTATTTGCTTTGTTGTTTATCTGTCTCTAACTTTGTATATTTACGTGTTTAGGTTTGTCTATCTCTTGCTACGCTATTTATATCTGTATTCCCCCTAAATCCCTCTCTATACACTTCTCTGCGGTGTACGTACAGCTGGAGGATGCTCGTGAGATCGTCTGAATCTTTTCTCGCAGAACTCAATCGTAGTCATTCCTTTGGCGAGAAGATAAAGATGGAATATACCGAAGAGGAAGATAACAGCAAACAGGAGAGCATCCAACGTCGATCCCAGCAGCAGAAGAAACAGTTCGGTGAAGTCTGTCTGTACACCCCAAGAAAAACGCGAAAAATATAACAAATATCTATCCATCCATCCATCCATCCATATACAAGCAAGCATCATAACATATTAAACAAATAAAGAAACTAACAACTAACTAACTAACTAACTAACTAACTAACACTAACTAACTAGAAATAACAACAAATACAGAAGAAGATAAGATGAGAAACAACCCGAAACACGCAGAAAGGCGCAGACATACAGCATCGAACTTCGTCTGCTACGAAGGAAGAAGTTGTCTATATATATATATATATATATATATATATATATATATATATATATATATATATATATATATATATATATATATACAGAGAGAGAGAGAGATAGACAGATATAGATATATAGATATAGCTGTATACATAAAAGAAGAAAGAAACATAAAACAACAAGGTTCTTGCATGCTATCTATGTTGTAGGGCATTTCTAATGTAGGAATTGGGGTGTATGTTCACCTTGGGTTCGCTGACAACGCGTATGACAGACTCCATGATGGTGATGGCAACAAATAAACAAGTAAGCGAACCATAGAAAAGTAAGAGCATAAAATATTTATGATTTCCCCATCCAACACAGTTCGCTAGCCAAGGACAGTGATGGTCCATACGCAACACACAACATCTACAAACTCGACAGTGATGAGTGCGATCAGGCTTCAACACACCACACCATTTACATACGCGTAAACCCCCTCCACTCTTTGTCTCCTGCACACGAAAACACACAGATATATATATATATATATATATATATATATATATATATATATATATATATATATATATATATATATATATCTGTGTGTGTGTGTGTGTGTGCGTGTGTGTGTGTGTGTGTGTGTGTGTATGCATATGTATATTACTATTATATTAATATATTTTATATATTAAGAAAGAGAGATTGGTATATGAAGCCTCTGAAAGTAAAAGCAATGAAGCAGACAAAGTAAGAAAACAAACAAATAAACCATAAGGCGCAAACAGAAGAGCAAATAAAAGAGAGGAAACAAACAAAGCACAAACAAAATATACAAATCCAACATCATGTATAAACAGACAAGTAGAGATGAGGATGTTGTATACACATACTAATTACTCTAACACATGTTACGTCCCAGTGTATGTGTGTGTGTGTGTGTATCTGCAGGTTCAATCATCTAAAGAGTATAGAAATGCGGTGTACGTACACCTCAAGCCTACCGCTGCATTATGTGTTTCGAGAGCATCTTGTCCTGATTCTGTTGGAGCCCCTGGTTTAACAAATACACTTAAACCAAAACATAATATGAAAAGAAAGAGGAGACAGCCAAAGACAACAAACTCCCACAAACCTCTCTTGAAGGCTTCTCTATCTGTTGTATGTTGCTGCAGTAAAGGAGCAATATGAAAAGATATATACACTCCAACAACTACAAATAAAAGAGTTAAGACAAATAAAACAGGCAGAGAACGTAATAAAGCCCCTCTCACACCCCCCAATGGAGCGGCATATCGAAGAGGAGCTCCTACTGTTGTTTTTATATTTGTTTTATCTTTTGTTCGATTCCCTCGAGATATCTCAGACACACCATCATCAAGACTTGCTTCATCTCCTGCTGCTTCTGCTGCTGCTGCTGTTGCTGCTGCTGCTGCTGTTGTTGCTGCTGCTGCTGCGTCCGTCTGCCCTGAAGAAGGGCTTCGCAGCAGCGGCTGCTGGTCTCCTTCTTTCTCCATTTTATATTATTATGGTGAAGAAGAAACAAAATTCAGAGGGAGGAGGGAGGGAGGAAGAGAAGACGTAGGCTGCTACACGAGCAGCGAACCTGCGGCTAGCAGCGGAGCGCTGCAGCTACAAAAGGAAGAGGGCTTAAAAGAGGGGAGAGAGGCTAGCAAATGAAGAAGTAAATTGAAGGGGAGAGATCTAATTATTATCGCATTGAAGCCTGAGGCAGATACGTCCACAAGTCTGTTTGTTTAACAGCTGAACGTCATCAAATAACTGCAAGAGAAGGAATCATATACAGCGACGGGGGGGTATAGGGGGAAGCGAGACTGGAAAGGCGAAGTTGTAGCGGCTGTCACAGATCGTTGGATTGAGAAACAGCAGAATTGTGGGATTAATTGAATATATGAAGAGAGGAAATAAAAGATCTGCTGAATCAGAGAAAATGAGGCAAGCCGAATGCCATGTTGAATGCAGTGATATGAGATGATAGCTTCTGTCGTTACTGTCATCAAACTCTCCACTGTTCAGTTTCAATTCAAAGGATTTTATTTAATGAGAAAACCAAAGCTTTTCACTTCAATTCAAGAAACCAAAACAAACAAAGCATGTCGAGCCCACCGGCCCTGTGCATGCAGCACCGCCAGCACTAGTTGGTCTGTCCATAGACTGCCTGTACGAAATTGTAGATTCTCTACAAATAAAATTGCTTATTATTGATATAGAAACAAATATAAAGTAGTTTAACAATAAAATCTAAGGAAAATTGCATCACGGTTTCCGCACGTCGCTGCTAGCCGTTATAGATGTGCAGATTGGTGAAGTGCGTGTTTTCGGATCCTTCATACAAGTGTTCAATTAAGTGTGAAATGACGATGTATTGTATTATATATCTAAACATTCTCAAGATAAGTATATTACGAAGATGAAATGCGTCGATATCCTGCAAGTATCTGCCGCCTTCGTGCTCCATACGAAATGTATCGAGTCCTCGGGCTCATAGTCTGAGGCCTTCATGTGCTGTAACGGTGAGAAAATGTATATACAAGGAGCTTCTCGACTGAAGGTGCTGTCCCCGTGCTTCTCAGGGATCCTGAGCAGTGATGCAGCGTCAAGCAGCGCCCTCAGCGTGCCAGGATCTGTCACAGATAACCTATGTATGCTTGGTTGCGCGTATTAGCTACTCGAAGCTGAGTTTAACGGTTAAATATGCTACTACTGCATGTGTGTTAGGTTTCTTGGGTATGTATTTACTGGGGAGTGTCTTTGCGGCAGAAAGATCTGCGGCCATTCCTCTATTGCAAGTTGAATGTAATGTCTGACCCCTGAGAAAAAAAAAATTATGAGACGCTACTACAGGGTAGAAGTTCCACAGGGAACGGTAGATAGGTGGATGCCCTCCATCGTCATTTAATTGAGAATCATCGAGCTTAGCAGAGGACCTTCACGACCTGCAAACGAGTCAAAGTAGCTTACGATAGGCACAAAGCATGTGCTGCATATATTTTCTGCTGCTGCTGGCAGCATGTCAATTAAACCTGCCGATAGAGCACCCTGCCCACTCCTCAAGAAGGAGATTTGTGCCTAGCGCCCTGGCTTGGACCCGCGTTCCTATCCAGGCACCTTAATCTAACAGATAAATTTGTAATGAAAAACGAACAGCTGGCTGCCTCAAACAGCAACGGAGGCCGAGGGTGAGGCCAGTCCCAAAGCGGGGACTCCAAATTCAGCATATGCAAGAACACAGTAGAATTTCTGGCTGCGGCATGAGCCTTGTCAGCGCAGAAAAGCAATTGCCACCGAAGCGCAGAGTGTTGTGGGCCCCCCTTTACGCACCACAACGCAACTGTCAACAAAAGGTTGCTTGCAGCCCCAATTAGGGCAGCATTTCGGCGTCATACGCTTGTAGTTGAAGCCGCACAGCTGAAGAAACCATGTATGTGATCCTGATGAATTGTTCTGCGCAGGCGACCCTCAGAAACCGAACATGGTTGTCGATGTCTTGGCAGTGCAAAAGTGGTATTGTTGTTTCCTGTGATCTTTTCGTGCCGTTTCTTTTGTGCTCAAGATGGACATCTCCTAATGTCCCGCCTTTTTGCAACCACGTTGTTGCTGTCCTTTGGAGAGAGTTTGAAGACCCGTCTAGCTTTTGAAACGTAGCATTATTTGTGTGGTGATATCTAAGAGTGGGGATCAGATAAGCCTTGTAAGGCAAAGCGTTGGGCTGAGAACGAACTACAAAGTGCCCTACCCAAAAGACGCGGAGCTTGAACTACTCGGCTTCTTCCTACACGCCCCATACAACATGCAAATTTTCTATAACTCTATCGCTTGCCCCCAAAGTAAGTGCCGAATGCCACTTGTTCTAATACGCTGACAGTTCATACCCCAAGTAGCTGCAAGCTGTGTATGGAACATGCTGCGGGGAGGAAACGGGCCTGCTGCTAGCCACCGGATTCAGCGTCAGGCCCAAGCGCCTTCTTTTGGTGTACACCAAGGAAGCTGGAGAGCTTCAGATCGAGGAGCCCACAGTTGCATTATAAGTTCATCCCGCGCAACTGCGGGAATCAAGCCCCTTCGACGCAGCTCGCTGGGTTTAGGGTCCTATATGCACCACAAGCCTGAGATGGTGCCTTCAAATCAACCCTTTTCCTCCTATGCCGGGATATTGTCATGATATGTTTAGCACCTCGCTTCGGCATGAATTCGCACCAGAAGGCGTTAGCAAATTTCGAGTGCCTCTCGCTAGTTATGCTTCTCGGATAACTCTGGAGTTCCCGCTAAAGACCAATGAATAATTTGGTCACTGATATTTTTATAACTGAGGTTGAACAGCCGATAATGCGCGAATATTTTCTGGCCACGTCCACAACAATGCTACAATGCTAGAGTACCCTCTGATTGGTGTCAACACACTATAAAATTAACAGAGGTATCTGCCCAGATCCGGAGGAGAATCAGCATATTCTGAAATAGCCCAGTTTTAGGAGTACTCGGTGCTGGTATCCTAAGGCGCGCTTCACGTTATCTAATGCTTGCCACCCTCCACTCTTGTGATGACCCCATGATGCCCTGCTACAGCATGATTGTGCATTTTGCGCAAAGCTTATGCTCGAAGAGAAGCTGAAACGTAAAGCTGGCGTAGTCCACACTTCGTCTGAGATCCCGAGGGATTTTGGTTTATTTTGTAGCGCTGAACGTGTCACCATTCTTGCTGTTGTCAGTGGCCCACCCTCGTTAGCATCTGTAGAATAGGAAGAAAGCAATTTAGAAAGTGAGCGCAAGCCGTCGCCGACAAGGGCATCTGTAGAACAAAGTGCCTGAATTGTCGGGAGTCAGGAGAATGCATCAACAGCCACCTGCATAGTACCCATGATATAGTTGATGGTGAAGTCGCACTGCGTGAACCACCAAATCCGCCTAGCCCGTCGTTTTAATCGAACTTTTCAAAACCCTTCGCCAGGTGTACAAGGAATTATTGATCAATCTCCATTGCGAAACACACCATCGTCGGACCTTGAAGACGAAGAGTACTTGTTTGGCTACGCATTGAGTTGGAATACCACCATTCTTTTCTTATGGACTCACTGATTCCACTCCTTTTACTCCACAGGATACAAATACTGGCGGACGCGGGAATAGGCTTATTCTCTCATTGTGTGCAGGCGCATTGACTTGTTCTCAACAGCGGGCTTCTCATCTGTGGAGCAGGGTATCACTGCTGGCCTCTGCCCCTCTCAGTTATGCTATGTTGTGAAGTGTAACGATGGTCCTCAGTCTTAGTCGACAATCGTGAGCCACAGCAGAGTCAAATAGCTTAGGAAAAGGTTTCTCAAACTGCGTCAGCTTACGTCTCCGCTAGTCCTCAGGCTTCCTGCGACACTAAGGCCTCAGACTGCTGCTGAGTGGAGAGGATCTGTCTGGGGCTGCAGCACTCCTTACTGCAGCTCATGCTGGGAGGCAACTTTGGATGAAAGGATGCTCGGGCATCGTTCCAACGCATGCACCAGGGCCGTAGGCATTTGTTATTTGGCCCTCAGTATCCAATCGTTACGCAAGTACAAACGCATGAATCAGCTTCAAACCGAGCTGCTTGAGCGTCGAATCTGCATGCTAAAATAGCTAACTGAGTTTGGAGGAGCTAGCACGCACTAATCAGGTCGTATGCGCCTACTTCATGCAGAGTTGAACAAATCTGAAGCTTCAGTGCTACCGCTGGAGGCTGCAAGTGCGAGTTGCAACCAGTAGTCAGAAGAGGGAAGCGGAGGTTCGTGTTTGCAGCAAAACGTCCAAGAATGCCCCCCATACTAAAGAAATTGTCTACGTTCAGTACAATGTACGCTCACATGCGAATAAGTATGTGTATACAATTAACGTATCTATCTCCCCTGTGTTGCTCCCTTGTACTGCAGTTGGTGGGGCCGGTGAAATACCCTTCCACCAGAAGTAAGCCTTACGGCTGCAGCCCACAGTAGCAAAACAGAGCAGACGCCCCTCAGCAACAAAATCTGCCTATGCCGGCCATTAAACTGAAGCCATTCAAAAGTGTATTATCGAGTTTTGCACAGAGTTCTCCACAAGCAACGTATCCCCGAAGCCTATGGGATCTCGGCGACTGTAAGGAGTCGGCACCAACAATTAGCAACGCGCCAGCACCCCTTCGTGATTAGGCAACGCAACAATTATAACTATAATCGGGATGAACATTGCAACCACAATCACAGTTATTCAGAGGCAATGGCCGGCGGTTCTCACGCCTGCGTTATGCTGCTGCTGTTGCCCAGCATAGCGTATTCGATTTGCATGACGACACGCCAATAGCGAAAAAAAATGGGCGTACAAAGACGAACAAACGAAGAAACAAACGCAGCACGCATCAAAAAAGAGCACGCACGCACACAGCACCTTGACTGGCACCCAAGTGAACGAACGGCCATTTAGAGACACACCCAAGGGGAAAGGGAAGACGTTAAATGTATGCAAACGATCCCTATGAAAAGAGGAAGCAAACCGGGAAGCAACGAAGTGAGCCCTTCACAAAAAGGGAAGAGATTGAGTGTCTACGAACTGCTGGGGTGGCAGCGAGGCCACCTCACCGAAACAACGCTCACGATAAAAAGAATATATAGTTGCAATGAATACAAATCCGAACACAAGGAATGGAGGCAGTCACTGAGCAGCGAGCCAAACTTGCACAAACAAGCAGCTGGCAAACGAGTATTCACTTTGGCATTCTGTGGGCAAACGAGTAATTAATTTGTCAATTTATTGTTCAGATGAGTAAGTGAATAATCAATTAGCTAATTGAATGGCGGATGTTCAGGTCTCTCCCTGGAAATAGCACAAAGGTAGGCGACTACTCCCACTGCAAATTCGAATGAGACCCCAAAAAGAAAATGCTGTCCGCCTGATGTATCAAAAGAACGCCTGAACAAGCACAAAGCACAAATTGCAACAGAACAAAACAAATGCCCAAGTCAAATTACAATAATATACACTAAAAGAATCGAAGTGGATAAGAGCAGTACAGGATGCATTTCAGGCCAGATGAACCTGAAGCAATCGCGCATCTCTTCCCCTCCCAACAAAAGATATCGAAAGCAATATAAGTTAATTGCGCATATTGGGGAAAGCTCATAAGGGTCCCAAACCAAAGTATAAAACGAACGAGAGGAGCAGAATGCACTCTTCCTCACTGTATACGCTCGTTTCTCTTTCTCTGTGGCTTACGGGGAATAAAAGAGCAACAAAGGGAAAGGGGAACAAAATGACAAAAGGGCATAATTATCAGAAAAGGAAGGCAAATGAACTCACCTAGGTCAGCACCAATTTACTCATCTTCAGCTTGCGAGTTGCAAAACCAGTGGCTGAGCCAGTCCATGTTATGTCGCTGCACCGAATACGCACAGGAATTAGAACAGGATACTACATATCCATCACAACTTCCTTCTCTTTCATCCTGAATACGCCAAATCCAGGCTTTCATTTCGTTCGCGTATCTAAGAACGAGAAAGACATTTACAAATCTCGTGCACGCACTGCTTGATTCAGCACCAACTGTGTTGTGTACGAGTCACCAAATTGATTCGTTCATTTCAAATGACGATTTGTAGATACCATATTGAAACAAAGCACAGATGAACACGAACCATGTGCAGAGAAGAAGAAAATCAATGATAAGTAAAAACTTTACAAACTACTATGAAATGCCCTCTGTTGTTTGCTTACTAATGCTTCAATATTTGAGCTGAAAATCTTTCTACTGTCAGTGGAAGCAGCTTAGCAGAGATGGTTCTGGTTATCGCCGCCGGTATCCAGCCGCCCGGGTCGGACTCGTTGAAGAGAGTAACCTCGCTCCACACTGTGAAGACAGAAATGCAACTCGTGCAGAAATCAAACACATATAGATGGCTCCGATTACTGGCGAAACACGGGATATGAACATGAGCAGACCGTAAACGAGTCGCCAAGTAATAACCATGAACAAAAACAAACAGATAGGCCCCGAGAGGATTGAATCCTCAACAAGTAGTGGACTCAGCAGTAGAAGAACTAAATCATGCCTCAGAGTGAATCCATCATAGACAACCAAAGAAAAACTAAACCATGAAAAAAACGCAAATCCCCAGCACATCGTGATCTGTGCCATTCCACTGCTCTTATCGTGCAGACGCGGCAGTAGCAGAACTCTAATCTCGGAACTGAGTTTCCACGTGAGACTGCTGATGCAAGGTTCTAAACAAGCAAATAGACAATTAACCCCTAGAGGAATAGGGGGAAGAGAGGCAGAAGCTCACAACCAAAGGGGGTGCAGACAGGCTTGGCGAGATACGCGTTTATGCGAATATCCATCCGCACTCGACCAGGCCTGCAATAGTCAACAAAATACAAAACAAACGACACGCGAAGCCCCAAAATAGGCAAAAGCAACGGGGAAAGGGGAAGGCAAACTCGGACAGACAGTGGAGAAACTATGAAATGACACGAACACGAACACACACAAGGCATATGAAGCAACCACACAAATCGCTGTCGGTAAACCATATATAGGGCGCCACTTGAATACATCAGAGGCAAAATATGAACAATGCACAAACTATCAACAAAACACGAACAGTGATGACCCTCGAAGACTGTATTACATGAATCCCCTCTGGGAGAGCTCATGAGAGCAATTGCGCCTGAACGGCTCTGTCTGAACTACATGCAAGCAATCACACTAATGTAACTGACAGCAGCACTTCAACAGCTCTGTTTGGACTGCATGCAGAGAAAGAGAGAGGCACAAGAAGAATTACCATTACCATCACCACTACTTCAACATGCATCAACTATTCTGTGCATGCAACGCACGCTTCCGGCACGTCGGGATGGTGAATGGAGCAGCTCATGGAGCCATAGGCGGTTGTTTCTGCATCTGTTTGGTCCTCTCCGCCACTGGTGGTGGTGCTGAGGGCGCCTACAGCCTCAGGCAATCCCTCGGTAGAACTGTCAGCAGCAGCAGAGCAGGGACTTGCGATTCCCGGTCGCATATTGAGCCTACACTTAACTCGCAGTGTCACTACGTCTCGCGGGTATACCGTCGCCACCCGCCTGAATGCCACGTAACAAATGTCATGACCCGCATCTAAGCTCTCCACCACATGCTGCTCCGTCACACTTTTATCCCAAGACAGACGAAGCTCAGAATTGCTCGCGAACATCGCGTACCGCCGAGGCTCCACTGGCAGCAGGAACCGAGCTGAAGGCACACAACACCAACGTACACAAATATGCATACCCTCCACTGTTACCTTACGACACATTCAAACCTACAAATGCAAAGGAAACGCCCTGTTCATATGGAAGTGCAGAAACAACATGTGCTGTGCTGTTCATACACTCGAAACAGCAATTCAAATCTACCAGGAAAGCAGTTGATGGACATTAGCAGCAGTTCCACAGCGTTAGACTACTGTTGTTCTTGCTGTTCAAGTCGCATACGTTGTAGCTTATACACTCATCATAGCCCCTACACTCATCATATCCCCTCCTGCTGATCTCACCTCTGCAGGCCAAATTCCCAACGCCTGACTCCCCCTTCCAGACCTGAATGCCGTCGTGCGAGTGCACACAGGGCATGTGGCTTGCAGGCCCCAGCATAGACCTCACGGCTGCATTCACCAGCAACGAAGACAACTCCTGCGTCTCTTGTCTTCTGTCCCAGGTGAAGGTATCGCCAGAAGCACAAGCTGCTGCTTGCCGCTGCAGCGTGTTGAATCGCAGACGCTGTTCCTCCAGTCGTGCGAATAAAAGAGTTAGGTCCTCAGACCCCACCGCATCTGCTGACATCAATGGCCACAAGCTCACGTGCACCCCACCGTTGCTCCCTGAAGAAATGGGAGGCGAAGGACACACAGCAGCAGCAGCAGCAGCCGCAGCAGCAGCAGCAGCAACAGTTGCTGTGGCTGCTGTCGCTGTTGTTAGTGCTGCTGCGGTGTCTGTTTCTGTGTCTTCGGCTGGGGCCACAACAGAGGCCCCGGACTTGGTCTCTGCTTTGTTAGCATTCAAATCGTCAAGGATTTGAACTGCCTCAGATTGAACAACAAACATATCTGGCTGCAGGACGCTGCTGACAGGCGAAGGCGATGCCAGGTCTTCATCCTCCCTCAGTGTATTGGGGCTGCTGCTTCTTATTCCTTCTGTTGCATGCACAGGGCCCGTTGCAGGGTCTGTTGCAGCCTCTGACTGCATGCATACATAGCTGTTGCTCTTGCCGCTGACGAAACGTTTTGCCTGATTGCTGCTGGCCCTCCCAGAGCCTCGTGGGCTCCCCTCGGCTGCTGTTACTGCTGCTGCTGCTGCTGCTGCTGCCGTTGCTGCTGCTGCTGCTGCTGCTGCCCTTGTGACCTGCAGCTCGGCCTCCTCTGGAATGAAGATCCCCAACGACCCCCCTTCCTCTAGCCTTCCCGGCTGCCACTGCTGCTTTCCGCCATCGAGGGCCTCCTGTGGGGCCCCCCGTTTGCAGCGTCGCAGGCGAAGACGACGACGACGGCTTACATTGCCTGGCCGTTGGGTGGGACCCTGGCACCAGTCCGCTGCCCGTCTTTCTTCTTTGACATGTATACACCGCAGTCTCCGCGCCAGAAACCGAATCCAACGCGGCTGTCGCTTGCCTGTCAACGCCTGCTCTGGAGCAGCCGGCACTTCGGAGCCGCAGCCTGCTGCCGCCTCGGCTGCGCTGCTGGCGGTGGCCCCTGGGCGGGGCCGAAGGCGGCTGGCACTCCTTCTGCGGCCCATAGAGACAAGAACAGAGGGAGGATACTCGTTCAAATGCTGCTGCAAACAGAGAAAAGCCTCTCTGCCTCTGCAGAATACAGGCAGCCGATAGGCGAAACCTGCTATGAGGGCCTCCACAATTCAAGCCAAACTCCCGATCAAGTGGGGCTGCCCGCAGCAACTGGTGACACACCAATAAAAACAAAGGAAACCCCCCACATGCTCCAGGTCCTACAGGCCACTTAGGCTGCGCAGGGCAGATACATGGGCACAGCAGCAAAACCCCAATAACAACTTAAGCGTACTAATGACGAGTAGTCCTGCGGTTCATCTATGCCGCATGCGGCGTCCTTCCAATTTTCCAAAGACAGCAACACTCTCAGAGCAACAAAGACGTTTCATGCAGAGGAGATATCTGCAATGGTTTTAATGAAGATGAAGGAAATAGCAGAAGCATTCAATTGTCAGACAGACAGACGCTGCTGTACGCGCAGCTTCCGTCAGTTTGTCCCTCGGGAAGGCAGAGAGAGGCAACGCATGCAGCAAGAGAAACCTCTGAGGCCGCTAGCACTCGATAGAAGTTCGCCAGTGCTGCCGTAGTGCGGCGGCGCAGCTGGATAGCAATGAAGTATCGATGCCGCTATATTCAAAACAACAAGCTGAAACTGCCACTCAGCGGGCTGCGCTGTCCTTCCGTAGAACAAACCCAATGAACTGCAGCAGCGGTCCGCCGATGCCCATGAAAGAGCAACGGAAGGCAATGAAAAGGCGCTGAATTCACTCGGATAAACCGAGTTGTTTGCAAACTATCTTCGTGTCTGAAAGGGCGAGACGGTTAGGACCCACGATACGCCTTCGGACCTCGCAAGAAAACAGTGACTGACAGCAAGGCACCCGTACTCCTTCCAGCAGTCTCTGCCAGCAGCGCTTTGCACGCATGCATACTCGGATTGAAAAAAGGGAAAAGCAAAAGGGGAAGAGGAGTCAGTTCATGCCACGAAGACGAAGAGTCAAATCCGTAGCTGTACGAACGGGATGCGGGCAGTGAGACGCACTACCCGTTGCACCGAGAAGGGGGATTGGAAATTCCTCAGCGCATAGATGAAAACAAAAAAAGAAGTTTAATTGAATTCCGGGAGCATAATCAAACTTTAAATACGAGCATTCAGTCTCGCTGGTCGGCAGCACACCCGCTGTTCCCTTGGGGCTGTGTGGCGCACCGGTGAGCGAGCGACTTTGAGGTTATTTTTCGCAGAAAGCGCATTAACACAGTAAATGCAGCTGAAAATCTACATTATGATTCGATCAATTAGCATCATATAGATGGAATCAGGCTTTCGCTACATATAAGGGGCAGACACGTGAGGCACACGTGGAAGAAATCCGAGCGCATGCACGGTGGTCGACATCCGGTACTTGAAAGGAAATAAACACGAAAATATTAGTAATTATGCACCGGAAATGAAATTGAATCGCTGTTTCGACGAATAAATTGGAGGAGTTTGACGGGTTCGGGGGGTTGGCGCGGGCTCCACGGCGTCCTTCTGCCCGCTGTCTGTAGGCCGTCGAGCTGCCACCTGTTGCTGACGCAGCCCCGCCAGGAAGGGTTTCCTCTGGCTTGTTTGTTCTTGATTAGTAAAGATCTTCTTTTTAATTATGGGGTTTATGTTAGTTTCTTCATCGTTGCTCTTACCCTAGGACTCGACACTCCCTCCGTGGGGTGAATGAAGCCCTTGTCCCCATCGGGGCGGTTCCCTAGCCTCCCTGCTGACGAGCAGCTTGGGCTGTTATGCACTTCTCCGAACCCGTTTGGTTATTTCGGTTCGCATCTGATCAGAATTTCACTAATCCACTTGCCTATTTTGGGCATTAGCCTTCCTTCTCTCCCTGTGCATGCGTAGGGCGCGCCTCGTGTGCTCTCCAGTCCCTAGCGGTTTCATCGACGACGTATTCCTCATCACTCTTCATTCCCCCTATGACTTGGTTGCCGAATCCCGCTTCGTAGGGACGTACAAGCAGTTGAGGAGGCCAACCAAACCAGCCCCATAGCTGGCACTTCATCTGAGGCCCCGTCAACAGGACGGGGTGCCATGCTGGCAGTCAGTTTGTATTGTATGCAATGGTTCATAGGAGTCTTCGGTTCTGTGGACAACAAGTATGTTTCAAATGCGTCTTTCAGAATCCCACTAGGCGCTGCTAAAAGAGCAGAGCGGAATCCTTTCCGCATTCCCAGCTTGATTGCATGGAGGGCGTGAAGAAGATGGGAAGCGGACAGAAGACGAGTGCGGTGTTGTTCTTGTTTCTCTTATTTGTGGCTTATAAACCAATTTTTGTCGCATTAGAGGCTGCTGGAACCCCTTCGACGGTACAAAACCCCAAGAAGGACGTCGGCGCACCGCCTGCGGGACTGCGCGATAAGAAGCACACATTGGAATCAGGCGCCGGTGTGGCACCTTTCAAAGACGGCGCGAAGGAAAGCGCTGCAGCACATTACTCTGCCTCACTGCTGAACTTCTCCAATCAGTCGTCTTCCTTTAGCCGCTCACGAGTGCCAGGACCCTCTTCGCCTGCGCCGGTCCAGCAGCGTTTGAATCCATCACGGCCGCGAAATCGAGGACCCGGCGATGCCGTCTGTTCTACGGGTGAGAATAAATGGAGTTTCTGTCATCTTAGGTTTTACTCGTGTCATTATTATGTTGTTTCCCCACTCCAACAGTCATGAAGGGATGATGATGCTGCTGCTGCGGTGCTGCGGCGATCCTTGCAGGATTGCGGCTGGCGTTCGATTGCGCCCTACGGCGAGTCGTTGCCTTTGGGGTGCGAGATTTCTTGGTGGAGAAGTACAAATTGCCGATGATGCCGCTTGATCTCTGTCAGAGCGAGGTCTTGTTGGACGTGGAACAGTGCATTCCCACAGATTTCACAGACCTGTTCCCTTCAGACACTTTACTTGAGGTATGTTGGCTCTCGGGAATCATTATGTGCTCTCGATCAGCTCATGGTTCAGAGTGTGACGTTAAGCATTATCTGAAAGCAGATGAAGGTAATACTGTTTCCGGGTTTGTTCGTTGTGAGGGGGGGGGGCGAGGTGTAGGGGCGAAAGGATTTCCCAAGAGCCTCAGGCTCAGCCTCATGTATTATGCTCTGTTGCATGTATTGTGGCGCGGATGTGCAGGTAGTGCGGCAGAAGCAGCTGGTAGTAGGCACCATGGACTTCAGCGTATTTCCGCAGCTGGCTTCGGATCAGGGCTACACCTCGGGTTTCTACCCAGAACTTGTTCAGGCGGTTGTACGAGAGTTGACAGTCATCGCCCTGCAGAATCCAGGTCTGCGCTACGAGCTGGTGGGCGATCGCGAGTTGAATATCGGCATTCTCGATCAGTCCTTCAGCAAACGCTTGCAAGACGTCAAGACGGCAGTGGCACAGGAGTTGTTCTGGAATGCCGCATGCAATGAAAACGCCAGAACGCCCCACGGCCTCCCGCAGCTAGCAGCCGCCTCGGGAAATCCGGCAGCCGTTCTAAACGACTCGCTAGGAGCAGAGGGGAATTTGAATTGGCATGATGGACTGCTATGCGGTGAGCCATCGGCTAGCTCGTCTTCGTGTCTGATGCTTGGGTGTCTATCGCCGTGGCGAGATATACCGAAAGACGTTTTAATTGGAGTAACACACGTCAAATTCAGCACGCCGATGAACTTAGTGGCGGCCGTACATCGCGGCGAGGTGCACATGACGGACGTAGGCACAATTGCCGCGGCATATTTGCCGGAGAAATACAACTTCCTGCCCCTGAGAGAAGTGCTGGAGCCGTCCTGCACCATAGGCGCTTGGAAAAGCTTCTTCCTCCTGCGGGACCCGTCAAGCCGACGGCGACGCGATCGCAGACACACCACGGTACCTCACGAACAGAGGAAATTATCGAGAAATGGAACAGAGGCATTTCAGACAGACGGGAAAACAACGAGCTCATCCTTTAACACAGGGAACCCGGAGAAACGACCTACTACGGGTTTAACGCCAGGCATGGCAGCAACAGATTTGAACAGAGAGAGGAGGCCCAGTCCAGCCACGCTGGAGCTGCCCCATATGATGGACAATGGGGAAGAGCTGCAGAGCTGGGAAGACCGAATGCGGCAGACACGCAGCTTGTTCTTCAGGCTCTACGGCGTTCAGACAGAAGGAACCCAAACGCCTAGCAGCAGCCATAGCCAGCAGCAGCCAACAGCTCCTCTGGGGAATACCGGTACAAACTCAGTCCCCGCCAGCCGGAGTACGGACTCTGACACGGCCGCATTTGAAGAGAAGACGCTCGTGAAACTTGAGGCTGTCGATCACTTCTTATATTCCTACTTGTTCCCCGAGGAGCTGAGGATCAGCAGTGTGAGAAAGTAAGCAATTGGAGGCAGGCCCCTTCGTCTGCTGCTGCTGCGATGTAGACGCGCAAATCGTAGTCTACGCGAAACAACAGGCAGCGTTGCTTAGATTTGTGCTGTATTGTGTACAGTTGTGCACTTTCTTTTCCCGTGTAAAGGAGCATCATTGTTTCGTCTTTGGTTGTTGTTTTCGTTAGGTTGACGGATTTGTCGTCGGTGCTGAGCGATGGAGAGCCCGTAGGAGCCTTCGGGTACGGTCTGGCGGGTCGAGGCGGGCGACGGCGGATCTCATCGAACACCGCGTGGCGGTGCCTTTCGCAGCAGAGGCGTCCGAGCTTGTTCGGGTCTCGCTTCAGGAGAGAATCGCTAGGTCCTCGCATGGCAGCCGGTATCCGTCAAGGACGGGGCTGCGACACGCATTCAACAACTGTGCGTCAAGGAGGGCGGCAGCACGACGGGGTGGTGGAGTTCCCAGGGCCCCTTGTGCCCCTAGCTGCCTTCTTCGCAAAGAGCAGAGACCCAACGTGCAGAGGACTTCCCAAGCGGTCTGTGGCAGCTGTGGCGGAGAAACAGACAGCGCTAAGCGCAGCAGCTTCGATGCCGTTGCCGCACATGTCCGTGCACTTGTACCTAGCTTCAGTTGGCGCGTTGGTCCCCATTTTATTTGCTTTCTTTTGAGATACATTTGAAGCATACGGTGCGTTCTATCGGGAAAACAAGGCCGTCCTGTTGTTGAGAGGAACGTTCAATGCCGAACGAGCTGTCGTCCCCCGTAGAACCAAGACGGCGGGCGTTCCCTCGTAGTGCTCATCTGTGTCAACAGGTCTTTCTACACAGCGAGACCCACACACAGGTTTCTGAGCCACGTTTGCCCTTAGTAGACCCAAGTGCCCTTTCTTTGTCATCATCGGCGGAAAGCCCGACGCCTGGCATGCAGGCATCGCCACTCGCCTTTCTCGGACCTGTGAAATTCCTTGGCGAAACTTGCAACAGGTCTCAGAACTACTTTTGTCCTTGGACAGGAACGAGTCATTTGTCACTTGAGTGTTTCCTAACACCACGAACGACACACGATTCTCGTGCAGCTTAGAGTATCGCCAGCAACGACTACATAATTGCAATATATGCAGCTGTGCTGCAGTAAGCTACGATGTTGACGTAGTCTCAGTAAACAAAGTTTGTTGTTCAGAATGTCTCACTACACTTCAGTTAAACCCCCTTTAGGGCTGCAAGAGGCATGGCGGAAGGAGGCACCCAAGGCCCCTGTTCCTTGTCTCTTGACGGCGAAGCGAACTACTAATCTCCTTGTGGGAAAGCGCACAAGGAGATGAATTCGAACAACTATATGCCAAAGATATCCGTGAAACCTCAAAATGGGGGGGACCAACCGACCCTTTCACGGCTGTATACCCCAAATGGCTCACGACTGCGTCGCCCGGTGCAATGTGACAAAATTTTGTTCTATCTCGTGGAGCTCAGGGGCACACAGCACCTGAGATGACAATCACAATTCGGCGAAACCACAATACCGCATTCAAAACACAAAACTTCACGAGCATCAACAGCTCGTGAAGTTCTGTCTCCCGGTGGATGACAGACTCACCAAGCTGTGCAGAGGCTTCCCAAAGTCGACGTTTTGTAGCTCTTCAAGAGTTCCTGCAAACGCGGACACAGCATTTTCACTCGTCCCCATAAACTTCTTCTGCGTCTAAGCAAACTCTGTTAGTTATACTCATCTAGCGTCATGAAGGTGATGACTGTGTCCACTGTCTGCGAAACCCCTGAAGCAGGCCCCTCTCTCTCCTTTATACAGCACTTCGTCCTCTCACCAGAAATAATTGCCTGGTCGTCAGCCCCTATACGAGCCAAGCCGAACGCCAAAATATCCGCAACGCCTTCTGCAAAGCCACGCAATTAAAGGGGAGATGGCAGATAAGTGGCAGATCACCGATGGCAAAACGGCTTTGTTTATCCCGTGGGGGAAGAAGTTGCCACGCTGTTCTTGCTCTTCACACTGAATTGTTAAACAGAAAGTAAGACGGGATCTGCGTTCCTACCATCATTGTGCATCTCTGCGGCCTCGAAAAGCTGCTTGATGGCGGTGTTGACGCTCATGAATCTGCCACACGCCAGGACAACGCCAACAAAAGCCCGACTACGATACTCAGACAGAATCAAAGAGTGAGCATAACTTGCGATAACACTGAAATATCGTGCGAGGGTTGCATCGTGCACAATACATATGGATGTTTAAGAAAGCAAAGAAGAGACTAACCTCGGCGCCTCGAAGATATTGTTTCCCTTCATCATATTCTCTACTGTCTGCTCCTTAACTTTAATATCTGCAGCACAGTACATCCAAGTTTCAGCAACACCAACAGCTTAAATCGTTTCACCGGGGCAATAAGACGCAGCGAAGGAAGGTGGCATTCGCAACTCACCCAAGAGACATAAAGTATGCATGTTGTTCTCCCTGTTCTTCTTTATCTTCTCATAAAAACTGACAGGTTTCCAGCCCCCATCAAAGAAAGGAATCGAGACTGTTTCGCCGAAGCGGTACAACTAAGCAAACAAGTGCACATCTCAATTCAACTCGGCGACGATAACTCGAGTACATGAACGTTTGACTGCTATTTGAACATTAATCTGTCAGTCAGAAATATCAGGGTTACCTGCAGGCCGCTAGCAGCGACAGCGCTCATAATAGATGCATTGTGCACGACTTTAACCGTCACCCCTCTCTGTCTCGCTCGCAAATACAAATCCGCGTGTGTAGTAGCACTGAAGATAAATTGCAATATATATATATATATATATATATATATATATATATATATATATATATATATATATATATATATATATATATATATATATATATATATAGTATAGAAGATGTATACAATACGCATAATACATATATGTATATTGGGTTCGTTTATATCCAAAGCTCAAGCTAGGGAGAATGTATGGAGAATGGTATTGGGGGATTTGAGGCACCTAACCAACTAACCAGAAAGGGTCGCCGACAACAAGGCATACAACGCGTTTAGTTGTTGCTGCATCTAGCATCGCTTCTGCGCGCCCTTCTACAAAGTCTCTGTCTGCTAGTACAATGGGCTTTTCAAAGAAGCGTTCCTGTAGACAAAACACATGATTTCACAACAACTTAAACGGCGGGCCCCCCTCCCCCCCCCCCCCCCCCCCCCCAACACACACACATACAGCCTTTGCACGCCTCTAAATCAGCCGAAATTACGTCCTTCGCTGCCTTCTTTGTTTTATCAAATGAGTGGCTCACGAGTCGGCTGGTGTCCACATTGAGGGTCGCCGTGTAGTTCTCGAGATACACGATGTCTGCGGCGCGAATCTCCTCAAGGCCGCGGATGGAGATGTCGCGCTCATCATTCAAACCGAGGCCCACGAGTGTCAACACCATCTTTGAAAAAGCGGAAGTTCGCCGTGTGGGGGGTACTACGAGGTCAAGGTCATCGAAAGGCACGTACAGACAACCGCTCACCGATCGATTCAGAGCAGTCACCGCGAGGGAGATTTGTTGAAATATTGCACAAACCCCATAAAACTCTGGTTCTACCTGGTGATAAAACCTTTACAGAAGCAAAAGGAGCAAGAGTTATCCATCGAGTTTTCTATCTCCTGCCTTGAAGCGTGGGCATTTCGGCGGTGAGGATCACCGGAAAGTGAAGCGACGCAGGGAGCAAAAAGCTGATGATCTGCCCCCAATGAATTTAAATGTATTTGAATTTGTTAAGCTTGTTTATTAAATAATCCTAAAGGCTGTACAACACACCTTCCGTTTGGGCGGGACGCTTCTGGCCTTGCATGTCTATGACTGCCTACAGAAAGCCCCACGCTGCTGTTCCTCTCGTCAATTACTTCTGAAAAGCTTTTCACCTTATGAAGCACAAAGCCTTAAAATACTGATTAATATGAGTCCAGTACTTCTGAAATCCCTTCTATGGTGCACCTCAGGCTTTTGCGACGTTTCCTAAACTAGGGGATAGCGCTGGCTGCGGCCCTAGCGAAGACCGCAAGAACTAGATAATTTATTGAAAAGGCACACAGGCTATAAAAGAGATGCCTTCATCCATTGCGGTGCCCCAAGAACGGCGTACAGTTTCATGCTTGGCACGGCAGCTCCACTGCTAGCATGCAAGGGCGCATCGGCCTGTGAGCAGGCGGTCATCACAGCGTCACCAGAACACCAGCGAAGATGTCTACATTTGCTGTAAGTGTATCGCTTTTGCTGCCGTTGGAGGCCCGAGTTGCGCAGCCGCTTCCTTCACCTCTGTCAGCTCACCAGTACAAATACGCGTTGTGAATCGTTGTATGAAGATTTGCATGGCAGCTGCCCCTATGAGTTCTGCTACTTCAGCGTCTTGATTCTCCCGCATTAAAGTGTTCACAGTTGCATGCAGACAGTAGAACGAGAGCAGCGAGAAATGGGTCCTACAGCTTCTTGTCCGAACGCCGTAGCTGCTGATTGTTTGGCGCCCGAAGCATTGAAAGGGGCGGCATATGCTCTATTCAGCATGTGAATGTGTGATCGCAGAGGCGTAGGATTGTACAGGATATCTCCCGCATCACTCGTGACCCTCCCCACGGAGTGAAGGCCTCTCCCTTTTCAGACAACATGATGTATTGCCATGCAATTATCAATGGGTGCGGGCTTCCGGTCCTCTCGCCATTCTTCGCTCAATTCAGCGCATGCGAACGTCGTAGAGACCCAGCACTAATCCTATTCTCGCTCTGGTGTGAGCTATTTTGCTGTTGGATGCAGGCCCGAAGACACCATGTGGGAGACAGGCACCTTCCACTTGCTGATCAAGTTCACCGAGGACTACCCCACGTCGCCTCCTCACGTGCGGTTCCTGACACGAATGTATCATCCTAACATTTACTCAGATGGAAAGATTTGCTTGGACATTCTCCAAAACCAGTGGAGTGCCATGTATGATGTTGCAGCAGTGCTTACTTCAATTCAGAGCCTTTTAAGCGACCCCAACCCCGATTCTCCCGCCAACCCTCAAGCAGCGAAAATGCTCGTTAACAACAGAGTTGAGTACGACAGGCTTGTCCTGGTGCGTCTTGGCAGAATATTATCCTGTGGCTGCCCTTCTATTGCAAATTCGTTACAGTGCTGCGGTCCTGCTTCTTCCTTGCCTTTTAGCTGATTTTATGGGGGAAGCGGTGCTTGTCAATGCCTATCCTTCAGGAGTGCGTTGAAGACAGCTGGGCAATTCCAACTTTGCCCGAGGGGACGTTTGACGATGAGTAAACTTTTGCGTGCACAATGTGGACTCCGGACTGTTGTCGTCCACCATGCAAAGGAAGTTCTGCCGGTAGCGAAGTCGGGCAGCCCCCCATGCACCTACCGGCGAGAACGTGCACTCATTAGAAAGCACGGTTGGCCAGGCCACAGCTTAAGGCCTATCGCATGTGCTGCGTCGGCAGTGCCCCGTGGGGCAACATTGCTTGCCGTGTGCTGACATTTTTTACGACTCCTGCAAATTGGAAACGGCACCATCATATGATGCTGATTAACTGCGTTTCTGCGCGAGTCTTTTAAGACAAAAGCTAAGTTTTTACAGAAGGATCAGCTAGCACGTTGCATGTGAATGCCCCGTGTAGCCTCACCAGTTGTTCAGCGCCTACAGCCAGCACAAGGACCGCTAAACTCGCATGGAGACCCCTATTCGAGGGGCATATGTGGTCTAAAGCACTTCAAAGCCTTGCTGATGCTCATACGCAATAGTGTTCCTGCACCGAATGCGCCTTCTTTAAAAATTCAATTTACTTCCTTCACTCGCTTAAGGTCTCGGAAGCTGGCGCAAAGTGCTCGTCCGTTGAGTACAGCTTAAAGTATTCTTCAAGACGAGGTATCTGCAAAACCAAATACATCGCGCATGCAGGCCTTGCCAGCCCATCAGTTACGCTTCGACAGTGTACGCACAGTAAGCGTTAGCTATCTACACCAACAATGCTCGGCCGTTGCTGACGAGTTTCTCAAATTCGTTGAGTTCCTCCGCGTCCATCCACATCAGTCGTCTTCCGTGCCTGCGCAGTATATTTAACCAGGGACACACAATACGCAGATCCATAGTTATATCAGTTTGCATTATATGGGAAACTCAGATCCCGTGGCGTCTCGCCGCTCACCTATCCACAAAGCACAGAACAGGTTCGAGCTCTCCATCTTGATCTCTCTTTGCGTTAAAAACGAAGCATTTCTTCCCCGACGGGAGCTGTAAAGCGCACGCATTCACTGTTATCGCCTAAATTGAAGGATACTGGGGAGCAAAAGTGACTTGCAACGGCAGTGTCGTTTGGCTGCGCATCAGGAGGGCAACCCTTCACAAGGAAAACAAGGTTGTCTTTCACTAACTGTGAAAAATGTGTTTGGAAATGACAAAAACTACACCGGTACGCTTGTCCCCTAATATCTGACTGGGGGCGTGCGAACCTCAACACTTGGGGACTTCAAGTCCGGGCTAAACCAGTAGTCTTGGCGGGTGCGCCTTCCTCTGGTTGTATTATTCTCATCGTTCGGTGTCTCCGAAGAGGTAGGTAGCGATGCTACGTATGAACTGAAGCGCGCTTGGGAAGCTCTTCCTCCACATCCAACGAAGACACTATCAGTTAAGCCGAGTAGGCGGTGGATTCGGCGGGCCAGGCACACATGGCCGATCATGTTTTCTTTTGAATTCTTCGACTTTTTCAGTGACAATAAACTACTAAATAGACAAAATACAACTGTAAAACACGGATTCCTTTGAGGGAAACGCTGCTCTTCTCTACAGACCGGCGCATTGGATGCGCCTTCACAGCCTACGCGTGCAGGAGAGGTTTATCACCTGCAAACGGTGGTATATCATAGACCCAACATGACGATAATGACTAAGTAAATGTTATTATAGCAAAAAAGAAAATGGCGTAGACAATTTTGCCAATGCAGAAACCGGCAAAAGAAAAAGTTGTGACCCGCACATTCGACAGCAGATATTCGGGTGTACATGCAGCGCAGCGTGTGATCCCGGCCGAGCAGGTGAGGCATTCATCATTTTATCATATATTGTCGATTCTGTCCACATAACTTGGGACACTTTGCTTCCTTCCGATAGTACTTCAACACAGGAAGGCTCCAAAATGTCCGACATCGAGTCGCAGAGAGTCCTCGGGGCTGGGATCCCGAGGACTGGCAGATTGATTGACGTCGGTAAGCAGACTCACACATGGCAACATTTGAAATATAAGCTAATGCAACTCCCTTCAGCCTTCCCAAATATCTCAATGGACAAGCAAGTTTACCAACTTACTAGTCAATCATAGAGGATAATTCATGGGCGATAACTCACCACAGGTCGATTGTCTTGATAACGTTGATTCAGCTTGGAGTATACGTCCTTTCATGTGCAATGTCCTCGGCATTCGAGGTGAGACGATGCAACAACAAGAAACTTGAGGAGAACAAGCCTAGATTGCTGTCTGCAGCCTACTGAGCGCGTTCTATACCAACTAGGAGCCACTTACGGGCCTGGGATTAGGTAAGGGCTTCTAAATTGTGCCAGTTGGCAAGCTGGTTTAATAATGTATCGTTCCAGACATTTCCAAGCATGGAGGCTAATCATGCCTGTGTTCCTCCACGTCGGCATTGTCCATCTACTGTTTAACATCCTCTTCATTCTGGTTAGTGTTATTGATTGCATCGTCTAGCAATCGCATATTTTTTACCCTCTTGTGCCTCAGCATATGGGACTTGACAAAGAGATAAAGTATGGCAAGACAAACTTTCTCATGCTCTACTTCGCCTCTGGTAGGAATTATTTTGCTTTGACCACCGAAGGAGGCATAGAAAAGCATTCGTCCTCCAGCTTTGATCGGAAACATGTGCACCGTCTTGATGCGCCCCTGCTCCCTGGTATGCAACCTACACATGCAATTAACAATGGACTTTTCGACATCTGCTTCTTCTAGGCTGTTGGTGCAAGTACTGCAGGATTCGGTATGTCAACGTCGTTCTCTTCCGCTGGTGAAACGCACCGTATACGAACTACCCCAAAGGTCTCGTTGGCTCTATCCTTGCCGAGATCTTGATGGTGTGGCACAAGCTTGATGAGCGCACGCGGAATATGTACACGCTTGACATCACCATCTTTGGAGCTTTGATGATTCTGCTGTCCTATGGGCAAACTGGTACAATGATTCTCTTCCCACTGCGCATGAAACGCCTAATGCAAAGCCCGGTGTGAATGTAGTCGATATATGGGGCCATTTGGGAGGCTTCGTCTGCGGAGTTGCAGTCACCTGCGAATTGAACAAGAATATCAGGGATCTTCCTCAGTGCGTTCGTTGCGATAGGCCTTCTTCTTTCTGGGTGTGTGAATAACAGCATCTTCCTGCAGTTGGTTTGGTCTTGTCAAGGACGGCACACGCACGATATGTATTGGCATCGTCGCCCTCACACTTGCCCGTGTATTCCTTGGCCTCCCCTTCCCTATGGTGAGATATGCCATACGCTCCCAGTTTTTTTCTCCGTCCCCAAAATGTTTTTCAGGGATGCGCATAAGACGAGTCCCTCGTTTGGACCGCTTGAGCACTTTCGGCGAATTCACTTTTGAACCTACATTGAGTCGAAATTCCAAATTAGCATGGAAAATGTTGTTTGACTTGTCCAAAAAGATTCTCTAAAGTTGAATTATTATCTAACACAATATCTGCTAGTGACACTTTTTCCTTTAGTGGAAGTTGACTCCTAATCATTGAGCGCAATAGTTCCTCAGATGACGCCCGGTCACGTAAAACCAGTCGTTGCAGTTGTAAATCTTCCGCCACGTATACCACAACAACTGGGCCACATAGCAGATTGAGCTTTGTCTCAAATAGTAGGGGGATGTCGACGACTACACGTTGCTCCCACATACAGATTCGGAACTTGAATATTTGCCAGAGGATAGTTCCAATTATCCATGGATGCGTCAATCTGTTCAACAGGCGTCGTTTGGCTGGATCCTGGAAGATGACATGGCGCAAACGATTCCTATCAATTTCCCCCGATGCCTTATCAACTACAGAGTTTCCGAAAGCTTTGACAACCTGGCGAAAAGCTGGTGAACCGCGCTTCAAAATACTCCTTGATACCTCATCAGCATCAATTACCCTCCATCCGAGAGACTTTAAGAAAGAGGACACAGAACTCTTTCCGGTTCCCATGCCCCCAGTTAAGCCAGGAACAAGGCATCGGTAGCCTAGAAATGTGAAAGCTAATCCCAAACAACAGTGCAGCTCAGAAGCTTTGAACAGGAGGACTTCGAAAGTAATCACCAAAAAAGCGTATGCTGCCTTGAATACTGGGCGCGTTTTTCGCATAGAGAAACATTTAGCCAAAGTGAATCCCAAAACGAATGAGAATGGAAACATAAAGACTAACAAAATCAAACGAGAAGCCTCAAAATGCGCCATGGTAAGCAATGTTTCGGTTCGCTGGGGGCCCGCCCCTTCTCCAGAACTTCTGCGTGTGCGAATGAAAGATCAAGGCAGTGCGACAGAAGGAGCCAGCAAAAAGGCCAGAAACCTGTCAATCACGCACGCCAGTAGAATCCCTCTGCATCAAGAAATCAGACAGTAGGTGGTCATGATGGAAAGCTCCAACGCCGTCAAAGTAAAGCAGAGCTAGACGCTGGTTATTGCACGATGCCTGCACCGAACATGATTCCAGACATATTATTGCCGTGATTAGCGAATAAATATGCTTCAGAATTCCAAAGTTGAGATGCCTGAGTCATCTCTTACAATGACGTAGTTGGTATGTTCCGCTCACATACCCGTTCAATTTTGACGCCGATGTTGTCCGCTAGCGAACGGGAAACCGTGCGTAAGGTATGGGATAAATCTCTTCTTACATCGTTTCTAATGGCGAAATAACGATTTCACATGGCGTTTTTCACGATGATGAAAAGTGGGGCTGCTTAGATGCCTGCTGGCCTTCAGCCTGAGCGGCTACCGTTTCCACATGCGCATTGTTTGGCGCATTCACGCACGAAAAGTCACGTGGTTTGTAGTTGTCCTATGAATTAACTTGCATACTAAGACAATGATGCTATCATTATGGGGCACTCCTCTGTCTTAATCCCGGATGGGATTGACTCATCGGATGACGCGGCCATTCATGTCCAGCGTTTGCTCCAACTCTCGACACCCAAAGAGACAGACCCTGGAGGTCTAGTAGGTCTTTAAGCACAGGGGGACTTCCGCATTGTTGGTGTTCCACTACTGTCCTTTAACGCTCACACCACCGAAACTCGATGCAGGCGTGTTGATCTGTCTAGAGCTAGCGGCTTATGGGTGGGCTTCGCAAGAACCATTGCAGCTGTTACATGAACGGCACCACATAAACAAGCCTTTGTCCCTGTGTTCTCCTCTGTGTAGATATTTTGCTTGCAGGTCTCCTTGCTCTTCCTCGTACTGCTTGTTGTGCTGATACTGGTGGCTTGGAAGACGTACGGAGGCCTTCTTCGTGATTTTTATGAATCCTACGGCGCTCCTCTAGAATTTAGTTCATCGTCGAGGTCCAATCGAAAGCGTTCACAAATCTCGTGACATTTTTGGCAGTGTCAGCATCTGGACTGGCAGCAGGCTGGAGGAAGGGCACTTCTGACGGTCGTCATGGGGCTCTTCTACCAGGAACCACATTGACGATTGGAGGAAGCATAAGACGGTGCTTTCTGCATTGCCAGATGCTGGGAGCGCCAGCATCCCATACTTAGTGAACCCCAGCGCTGAGTTTTGTTCGTGGCACAAACCCAGTTCATGATGCCGACTTCCCGACATGAGGTGGCCTCAGGTTCATCAGACAAAAGCCTCCAGGCAAATGGCTTGGAATTTGATGCATCAGAACGGCTTCGACTTATGCAGAGTGGCCTACCGCTTTGCATTTTCTTGGAGTCGTCAGAGGTCGTCGCAATAAAGCCTCCGGCTCCACTCTACATATTTGTGCCTCGAGTTTCTTATTTGCCGACGCTGATAGATAAGTGCCATGAGCATTTCAAGCCGTACATCCAGCCGTCCTTTGGCCAGCCGACATCGCCGTTCTTCGATTTTGGCGGAATACCGATTGACTGGCGGCTGCCGATTGGCGTTGCATTCGACATTTTGAGTTCTATGAAGGGAGAGCGTGCGAAGCGGTTGACGGCTTCATCTTCAGATAGTGCTGCAGCAGATGCTGGGTTTCAAGAGCTCGCAGCTTGTGGGTGCGATGTACAGCTCCCGTGGTGTTTGACGATTCATTTTCACGGTTCGGCCTCAAGCTACCTAAGCGGGGGTTCGAACAAGGTGTTTTCTTCCCCAGGGTTCGTTGGCTGGGCAGGCTTTGAGAGTTTCTTCATTAATTCCCTCAAGCAGGCGGCTTACATCATCAACGGCTCAGCAGTGCCTTTCCAGAGGCTTCCCAAGGCAGCCGAGATGCAATTGCTTACCGCCTCAAGGACAGGAGCGATTGCTGAGTTTCTCGACGGCTGTAGTCAGCTGTTGCCGCCCATGTCTCCTAAACATTTCCGACGCATTCCTGTACGAATGTACATTTGCGGGCCGCCATGTTTCGAACTTTCCCTCAGCTTTCCCTGCTTTCTGACGCAGCGATTCAGTACTCCATCACAAACCCTCGACGACACCAGCAACCACTTCGCACCCGGCGGAAACGGATCGAATACCTGCAGCGAGCAATCAGGAAAGGAGTCATCCCTTCCTGATGCTCCTCCTCGTGCTGCACCTTGTCATGTTCGAGGAGGTGGTGCCACGGACACAGGGACTCTGTCGACACTCGGCGATCTCGTCCACTACGTTTTACCGCAGTTGTTTCCAAAGATGTCTAGCAGCAATTCGCAGCAGCCAGCATCGCCAACAGCACCACCACCAGCAGAAACAACAACACCAGGCGACAGCTGCGATCCGCTGGAGGAACAGCATCGGAAGAAGCTGCAGGTTATTGAAGAGCCAGGATATAATATCGGGAGGAGATCGTGTTGCGTGATTGTTCATGGTGTTCAGCCTCTCTTACAAACTCCGTTGTTCTGGCTGGCTGCTACCGCGCCTCAGCTAGATCTGTTTCTGCACATTGTTGTTCTTGTTGATGAGGCCCTCATGGGGACTGTCGATATCTTTTAAATTGAAGAGCGAAACACTATAGAGAAGGAGCAAACGCTAGTAGTAGTATCTCTCTGTGCTTCTCTGTTCGGATCTATAAACGTAAGCGCACCATCATCTTTACTTTACGTTCAACACTTGATTAATACGTAATATCTCGATCGTTTTATTCGAATACGTCGTTTTCTTTTTTATTTTTATGCACATTAATCTGTACTCAGAACTGCTCTGTTCCGTTTGGATGGAGGAGTCCGTAGCAGGAAAAATAGAATACGGGCCCTAATGAGAAAAAGCAGCTACCGCAAGAGGAAGAGCGTGACATTGCATGCATTTCCTTCCTCCCCTTTTTCTTATGGACGGGAAGCTGCAAAGTTTTCTATTTAAGTCGAAATGAGGCGACACAGAAAAATATACGCTGGGTGCGAACAGGCTAGAGCGCTGCGTACATAAAAAAGCACCGCATAGAAGAGTTGGAATGCCTTTGCTCCTTCTTCTATTTCAATTTAACTTGTTTAATTTCTTTTTCTTCTTTCTTCTACTTCATTTCATTTAAAGAGAAAGCAGGCAGCGCCACCAGTCCCTCGTCGTCTGTAGGATATCCTAAAGCCGAACTCCGCAGTCGGCTAATTCGCGCTGCTCGGTTTGATGCGTCATCTCCTCCTTTCTTCTCTTCCTTTTGCTTTGTCTGTAAGAACAGCATTCGAAGCAGCAAACACAGAGTGCAAACAAAGTGATATTCATTAATAACAATAACGAGAGAACACTCGAATAGTAAGAACCCAATCGGATGAACAGCACAAACATTTACGATAATGATGGATCAGCAGCAACACCAAGCCAAGCACCGCAGAGAGAGGGCAAATAACTGCCTGGATTTCAGGTGTATATGCAGCATCAGCACATCAGCAAGCTGTAACTGAAGAGGAGATCCCTTCGAGTGATATTTCCCTTGGGAGTACACAATTTAGTTTGTAGTAGCATGCAACAACAACAATGCATGCAAGCAAGAGCTGCACAGACACCACATCAGTGGATCTCGCCTACGTCGACGGGTGATATCGTGGGAGAGTAAGCAAAAACAGGGAGGGGTATTCGTCCTCCCTTCTCCTGCTGAGGCTGCACCTGAGCTGCTGCTGATAAGTAGGAAGGGCCGCCCCCATAAGCGTAGGAAGCAGGTAAATCAATAGGAGGAGGACGACTCGCCATCCCCCCCATAGTCCTCGAATCTACAACAGCACCACACCTTAGACAAACAGCGTCGCCTGTCACCGGCGGCTGTTGATACAGCAGAAGGGGAGGAGGGCTTCCAGGTACATCAGAATGCCGAGGAATCAAATCAGTAGAACAGTTACAAACTCTACTGATAGCTGTAAATATGTTGTCTAGACAGGGTAAGACCCAATCTTCACAAAATCCACGACGGCGGCCTAAGTATACAGTCCGACGACGAGGAGGAGGCTGAGTTGAGCCCGGCAAGACGTACTGTTCAAACACAACGAAGGAGAATAAACAGCAGAATAATATTTTTTTCTGAATATTAGGATAAAATAAGAAGTAATCTACAATTCAACGCATACAAACATAAGAAACATGCATGCAAAAGACGAGGGGAGGAGGAAGTCTACGATTTCAGACTTAATAATAGGGTTAGTAGTAGTATTCTTATGAGTTTACAGTGGTGACAGAGGGCTGTAGAGTGGGTCTCTGCCTTCCCTGCAGCTCCGAACATCGTGACATTTCTTTCATAGGCAGAAGAGTAGGAGGTGAAGAGGGGAGGCCATAGCGATATCGAGTGACTGTTGTTAGCCCCTGAGGAGGGGCATCAACAACACGATAGCTCCAGGAGGAGGTAGATGTAGGAATCTGGAAAGGACAAGTGGCTCCTTCCCCTACAATTCGACTTGTTGCTGTTGAAGAAGATATATCTGCTTTCTTCACCTGTGTACGAAGAGGAGGCTTCCCTGATTTGCCTGCTTCTCCTGTTGTTGTTGCTGCCCTAGGAGTGCTGAGGATCATAGGCACAGTGTATGTAGAAGGACTTCTGCTGGGTTTAGAATGGATTTGATAGCGATCTGTCTTGAGAAGATGAGGGGAGAGGGGGGGCGAGCCAGCGGCAGACCCCCGAGGGGGGATGCCACCAGGAGACACCAGAAACGAGGGAGAAGCAAAACTGCTGATGTTGCTGCTGCCTTCAACAACAGAAGGAAAGACAGATGGGAGAGTTGCATAGAGATGCTGCGGTGAAGAAGAAGACACAGCCGACGGTCGCCAGCTCCGTGGTGTATCGATGAACTCCGCAGGCAAACGTCGTTGACCTCCAAGCCAAGCAATCGGAGAAGATGGAGTCTGAGCATATTTGATCTCCCTTCCTTCTTCTTTCTTTTCATTTGAAGAGGAGGCGGGGCAGCCAGGGAAACCTGCAGCGGTGATAGTCATTGCAACAGACGAGGCGAAAGGGGAGCGAGGAGAAAACGAAGGGCGGAGGCGGCTGAGGTGTACGTACTTATGAATCGATGATTTGCCTTGAAAGAATCTACTGTATTTAATTAACAACACTTAAATGCTATAATGCACTTGAAAATTTGGGGTCTTTCGGCTGATGGGCTTTGATCTCCGTGACCTTCGGCGGCGTGGGTGCCGCGCCACTCGCCGCCAAGATCCTGGTGGTGTTGTAGCTGCCTATGGAGAGGAAAGAAGCTGATTGCTTCTGTGTTTAAAATAAAACAAGAGAAAAGTAGTATGAGCCATGCGAAATCATGAGCTCAAGACGCAAAAGAAGGAACCCGCCGTTAAGGAGTCGGTCGGTGGACGCCTGTCCTCTATAATCGCCGCTAGTCGGGTCAAGCAACGTCACGACTTCATAGGATTTCAAAAATGTTCATCATTCAAAACTCTTTAATAAAAAATGAACCAAACAAGGGACGACTCTCGCAGGACCCTGGACGTCAGCGAGAGCCTCCTACCGACTACCTATACATACCTTGAGGTCGCATACGACTACAAGCGAGGAAGCAGCAACCAATAAAGTATTTAAACTATCCATGAATGCATCATACCTGTAAAGCTGTGAATAATCTCCTGTTGCGGAGTGTGTGCAGATATGCCTGAGTTCATTGACTGATCGCGAGCGACCGCTACCCTTGATCGACGTCAAAGAGCTGATCGTATTGTATTAGAGGAATCTGCATTTCTTCGGAGAAGCATCTGAAAAAAAGAAAAGAAATTCATCTAAATTTCACCTCCGAATTTTTCAATGAACCATTAAACCCAAAGATCGTCAGATTCATCATCATAAACACCCCGCTAGTAGTCGTCGACATATATGCAGCTTTCCAGGAAACACTTCCCGCCAACCCTTGATCCGGCGCTTTCTTCCTCTCATCTCTGTGCACATTTGACTACATTTTCTTTATCTTATTTCAACTAAGGAGAAGCCACACATTGCCGCTCCGACGTAATCGGATTCGTTCAAGTTTCTTGAGTTTGTCGGCGTAGCTTTCCCGTAGCCTGACTATGTGTAGTGTATGTACACTGATTCTACACAGCAATACCCTGCACCGTACGACTTGCTGAGATAAGTCTGCTTCTTCTTTAGGGACTACAGCCACCGTATTATTCTCCTAGAGGCAGCACAAGTAGGTTTAGGCGGGATTGCTTGCACACTCGCTGCGACGTTTCTTCTGTTTCCACACCGTCAGGTGTTTTACGTCAAGGATAAAGCGTAGAAAAGGCAGTGTTTAGCTTATTGCATGCAGTTTAAATATGAAATGCAGAGTGTAGAGTGTAGAGTGTAGATCGAACACACACACACACACTCTGGATTTCATAGATGGCATATTAATGCCATACTGGGCAAGATAAAGAGAGAAAAGAAAGAAAAACAGGAGGCCAAATACCCCTCTCCATCCAGGTGTATATATTGCATCCCCTCTGTCTGTTTTCTTTCTTCATGATACAAAAAACAAAAGAAGAATTGAAAGGAGTCAAACTGCCTCCGTCGTTGTTCCCTCGGCCCTTCGTGCTTTTGAAGGCCACATATTTACGTTTCTGCTAGCCAACTCAAATCGAACGAAAGAGCGAGACAAGAAAAAAAAGATGAAATACATGAAAAAACATGATAAACGCTCTGCTGCTGCTCTGTTCAAATGAACTAGAGAGATATACAAACTTGATGAGGCATCCTCAACTAGCCACGGGGGGAACACGACTGCAAGGCGGCAGTGTCTGCCAGCCGCTGCTGTCCGAGTAGAAATGCTGAGCAAATTCTCTCCCGTAGGCGACAGCTAACAGAGGAACACCTGGAAAGAAAAGGAAACACTCAAAGGGAAACAGAGCTGTCCAGACACCTCAGCTTGTGTGTGTGTGAGTGTGTGTGAGTGTATATGTATATGTATATGTATATGTATATGTATATGTATATGTATATGTATATGTATATGTATATGCATATGCATATGTATATGTATATGTATATGTATATGTATATGTATATGTATATGTATATGTATATGTATATGTATATGTATATGTATATGTATATGTATATGTATATGTATATGTATATGTATATGTATATGTATATGTATATGTATATGTATATGTATATGTATATGTATATGTATATGTATATGTATATGTATATGTATATGTATATGTATATGTATATGTATATGTATATGTATATGTATATGTATATGTATATGTATATGTATATGTATATGTATATGTACATGTATATATATATATATATATATATATATATATGTGCTTGTATATGTATCTGTCTAGATAGCAGGGGCTGAGCCTCCCTCTTCCCCGTTCTTCCTGCCTGCATCCCAGTTAACATTTCGTCCTTCCTTCGTATATACACTATATATATATATATATATATATATACATCGACACAACACTGTCGCCTACCTAGGAGCATGCATGCCCAGAAGATAGCATTTCCTAGACATCTATTATGAGCGTAGTATCTCCCCAAGGCAACGAGAGGAATTTGGAAGAGCATCAAAGCGAGGAGATAGAACCGTACAAAACGAAGACAGACAGCCTGCATTCATAAAGTGTATGAAGGGAAGAAAGATAGATAAACTGTTTGTTTTGTTTCTATTCTTCTTTATTAGTATATTTGCATCATATTCATATCTTATCATATCGACTTTCTTATTCTAAACACCTGTACAGACACCCCGCTAACGTCTGCTGTTGATATACATCTTAACAGTTATTAGACAGAAGATTCGTTCTATCTCACCATAATCATTTCGTGTAGAAGAGCAGAAAAGAGAAATGTGGCGACTGCAGCGCTTCTCTGACTCCACTGCGATTTAAACAAACACAAACAAAATATAAACAAACAGAAAAACAAGAAATGTTGATAGATGATTTGCCCTGACGAAGAATCCAAGGAGAGTTTTTATATATAACACCTATCAACTAACAAGAGAAGAACGAATATGTTTATCTATATTGGAAGGATTCGAATATAGATTTGCTCCAAATATTTAATATATATTTATTTAAATACAAATAAAATATATTTAATATATATTTATTTAAATACAAATAAAATACAACCTACAACTCTCTCACCCTGTATTTCTGTTGGGTTTCCATATAAACATGCCTCAGCAGAAATTTATGCACAGGCCTGTTCCATTTACGGGAGTATTCATCCCAATTGGTGCTATTCCACCAATCCTGACGTTAACAAAGAATATCAGATTGTTTTTGATTTTTAATATATATAATTTAAATGTATTTTACTCCCTTAAACTCGCTTATGTGCCTACATCATACTATCGAGCTGCCTATACACCCCAATTCAAATGCAAGCCGTTTACGCTCACGTGATAGAAATCGCGGTTGCCAAAGTTTGTAACTTCGGCAAGAAGGTTGCAAATACACTCGAAAATAATAAAGAAGATAAGCAGATCAAGGAAAAGAAAGGGAAAGATAAGACTGAAGATAGCCTCCATGAGAGAGACCTGAGGTGATCGGGTTATGGTTGGGATTAAATACGAAGTGCATGCTAAATACATAACTGTCTGAATATACATACACCCGAAACAATACACACACAAACATACAAACAAAAATAAATTCATATATTTAATTTATAATAAATAAATCATTCATTTAATACATTCATAATTAATAAACGTATACACAAATACATACACAACATCAACAGATCATACACATGTTGAATTCGGAACACAAAGAAAATTGGCCTCCTCACAGCAGAGACAGCAAAAGAAGCAGCAGAAATATATATATATATATATATATATATATATATATATATATATATATATATATATATATATATATATATATATATATATATATATATACACTAATAAAGATGTTTTAATAAAGATGTTTTAACAGACGATATTTTAATAAAGACATTTTAATATGGATAAAGATATGTTAATAAAGACAATTTAATAAAGATATTTTAGTGAAGATACTTCAATAAAGATAGTTTAATAAAGATATTCTAATTAAAATATTTTAATAAAGATATTTTGATAAAGATATTTTGATAAAGATATTCTAATTAAAATATTTTAATAAAGATATGTTAATAAAGATATTTTAATAAAGAGATATTCTAATAAAGATATGTTAATAAAGATATTTTAGTAAAGATACGTTAATGAGGATATTCTAATAAAGATACGTTAATAAAGATATTTTAACAGAGATATTTTAATAAAGCTATGTTACTAAAGATATTTTAATAAAGATATTTGAATAAATATATTATATTATATATTATATATTATATTTTAATTTTCTTCTCACCATAGCACTCGCCAAAGATATGAGCTTCCAAAGAAAGTAAGAAAGACGAAAGCCACCGCCACGAGGGAAGTGAGGTTCATAGACGAGAGAGGGCACGACCATGTAATAACAGAAATTACGAAGGTTTACCTAAGTTCAAATCAGACAGAAACATAAATAATATAAATATAAATATAAATATATAAATGTTAATTTAAATATAAATATAAATATAAATATAAATATAAATATAAATATAAATATAAATATAAATATAAATATAAATATAAATATAAATATAAATATAAATATAAATATAAATATAAATAATAACGACCGGCTTACATTTTCAGGGTAGTATTTGCATGCGTCTTTAGTGTCTTTTTTGTAGTAAAACTCTAAATTTATTTCTGTATAAGAGTGCATCTGCAGCAAATAAACAAACACATGGATATACACTGAGATAAAACAAAAACGTATGTACACTTCACAGCTACTGCCTCCTCTCCTCCCTCAGTCTAGCCAACAGACAACAAACCCACGCTGCTGCTGTTGCTGCTGCCGTTGCTGCTGCTGCTGCTGCTGCTGCTGCTGTTGCTGGTTTGGTGCTGCTGCTGCTAAGGCTTATTCGAACGACAAGCCAACGGCGACGAAACCAGACAGAGAAATAAGAGAAACACAGAAAGAGAGAGGAAGAGAGGGAGGGAGAGAGAGGGAGGGAGAGAGAGAGAGAGAAGAGTAGACCCTGCATCAACAAAGCTGAAGAAGTCTAAATCTTCTTTTAAAAAATTATTTTATTATTTATTTACCTTCATAAAATTGCAAACAGCAGCAAATTGAACAAATGCAGCGGGGATTATAGGCCATCTGCAGCAGCGCATGAACGTCAATAAATATATTTACTCGAAAACAAGTAAATTAAAATATAAAATTAAAAGAAATGATCAAGAAAACAACCATACAAAACCCCTATGACAAGAGAAGAAGGTCCCTATACACCCGGTGGAGTTGTATATATCGTATCCATCTTTCATTTTTTGTTATCTGTCTGTACACCCGAAGGAAGAGAGATATTACTCCTCTCTTCTTCATGAAAAGATAATATAAAACTACTTCTTACTTGTTGTATAGACAATGCCCTACAGCATATGCAATACCCGTAAACTGAGTTAGGTGTTGTAATACAAACAAAGTCCGTCGTCCTATATATCCTTTCATGAACGAAACATGAAGACCAAACGCCCTGTAGAAATAAATAAATATAAAAACAATAAAAATATATAAATATACAAATTATAAAACAAAAAAAAATAAAAGAAAACAATACAATTCGTCGTATATCATCATTTAATTGAGAGGAAGAACACACACAGAGGCGATGCATACACCCGAATATACAGCATCATTATATATGGTAGAATAAAAAGAAGAAACAAGAGAAAAATACATAAATATGAATATCTTAAATAATATATTTTATTTATTTATTTATCTTCTTCTTCTTACGTGAGAGACCAAACCGTTAGTTTAAACCACATAAACATCTGCAGCACAAACAGAATAGAAAAACAAACAAAACCCGAGAAATAAACAGAATAATATATGTAAAAACAGAAAGTAGAAACAAATAATTACAAATAATTACAAATAATTACAAATAATTTATGTCTTCATATCTTTTTCTCTTCTTTAATATATTATATTATACTCACCAAAAAAAAGAAATCGTAGAACATCCCGACAGCCAACTGCAGCAGCAAACTCAACATACACCTCAGCATACCTCACCATACACCCCAAATTTTAATTTAATATTATTAATGTAATATCAGTTTATAGATTTAATGTAATATCCTCCACAGCAACAGAACACACAAATGAACGATTACACTTTGCTATTGCATTGTATTTTATTGTAGCATATATATATATATATATATATATATATATATATATATATATATATATATATATATATATATATATATATATATATATCAGACAGTCAAGCACTTCAAGATAAAATACAGAACGCAAATTGTACGAAGAAATGTAAAAAACAAAACAAATCAAGTAAATAACTCAAAACAAGCAAACGTTGTCAGAAAGAAAAGAGAGAAGAACTGCGGTGTACAGACAGCAGCAGCAACAAGCAAAGCAATTAAACAGATATAAAAGATAAAATAAAATAAAAATAAACAACAGAATATGTCCTTCTCTCTTATTCTCTCCCTCTCCTTTCTGTATTAAGCAATAAAGTCGTAAACATATCGTTATGTAGAACACAAATAATATATTAGAATACACGGAGAGCAGCAACCTCTCTCTATCTTTGAAGGCTCAGGTGTACATACACCTCAACGTACAGATTTGTCAAAATATTCTCCTCTCTCGTACCAGCGCATGATCGGATTAGCAACGAGATAGAAAGCAGAACAAATAACTGAAGAAAAACAATCAAACACACGCAGCTTCTTTAACAGTATAAAGTTGAGGTGTACGTACACTCGAATGTATGAGATATGTATTTAATCCATACACATACACATCTATATAATATATTTAACTTCTTCAAATTTATCTACATAAATTTGCATTATCTATCTGCGGTAATCACGAAGATAAAAACATGAAGAAAACATCTCCTCAACAAAGTAGATACGGTGCATGTACACCCCAAGTACTGCTGCAGCAGCAGCAACAGCAGCAGCAACAACAGCAGCGGCAACAACAGCAGCAACAGCAGCAACAACAGCAGCAGCAACAGCAGCAGCAACAACAGCAGCAACAACAGCAGCAGGAACAGCAGGAGGAGGCAGTTAATAATGTCTCTACTGACACAGAAGAGTAGCGAATCCTCTGTAAGGAGATTTAGCGATTTCGGAGTTGGGATCGAAGAAATCTAACTTTGAGGGAAAGCAACAATTTTCTGTCTTCTCCATTTTTTCTTCTTTAGCTTTTGCTGATTTACTACTAGGAGACAACTTCTCTTCTATTTCTCTCTCTTGTCTTTCTATCTGTTTGTTTGTTGAGGTGTTGTTATCTCTCTGTTGCTCTTTGCTGCTATCTCCACTCCCTTGCTGCTTCATCTCGCCTCCGTGTTTTTTAAATATCTGTTCAATGGGGCTTTGTGCTGCACTTTCTGCTGCAGTAT
>OY986951.1:857146-864646 GCA_963920595.1 Eimeria praecox
GGTGAATATACACCTGAATTGATATTTATATTTAAAGATAATATAAACACTATTTATTATTATTATTAATATTATTATAATCTAAAAGGTGAATATACACCTGAATTGATATTTATATTTAAACATAATATAAACACTATTTATAATAATAATAATTATTATTATTATTATACTCTAAAAGGTGAATATACACCTGAATTAATATTTACATTTAAATATAATATAAACACTATTTATTATTATGTGTATTATTATTATTATTATTATAGTCTAAAAGGTGAATATACACCCGAATTAATATTTATATTTAAAGATAATATAAACACTATTTTTTATTACTTTTATTATTATTATTATTATTATTATTATTATTGTTATTATTACTATTATTATTATAGTCTAAAAGGTGAATATACACCTGAATTGTTGTTTATATTTAAAGATAATATAAACACTATTTATTATTATTTGTATTATTGTTATTATTATTATTATAGTCTAAAAGGTGAATATACACCTGAATTGATATTCATATTTAAAGATAATATAAACATTATTTATTATTATTTGTATTTGTAGTTGAATATACACCTGATTTACTATGTATGTTTAAAGATGAATGTACACTCTAATCTTTATCTTCTTTATAAAACATTCTGTTGTTGTTTTTTATAGTTGTAAGTACATTTTAAATATTTTGTTTACTTTGTTGCTTCTACTTTGAGGTGAACATACACCAGATTTATTATTATTATTATTTAAAAAGGTCGAAATACACTCGAAATGCAGCATCTTTATTTATTTATTTGTCTGTTGATTTCTTTTTATAAAGAAAGACAAACATTTACAGAAAATAAATAAATCTTGATATAAAAGTAAATAATTCTATTATTTATTTACGTTTAGACGAAAGACCGACGTATTGTGTTTGTGTGTCTCTAAAGTTTTTCTTCTTTTTCTTTTATATATTCTTGTTTATCTATGTCTATCTCTATCTCTACAGCAGCCTCATGTGTATGTTTATACTGTTTGTTGTGATAAGCAAATTCGCCCTCAGTTCAAATACTTTATCTCCTCTCTTTATATTTATTTTTATATTTTTCTGTTATAATTTATTTTTATATTTTTCTGTTTTTCTGTTTGCCCTTAGAATTTCATGATTGCTTCCTCGGGGATTTCTACTCCACCGTTTCACAGGATGTCTTTCTGTGACTGCAGCAGCAGCAGCAACAGCAGCAACAGCAGCAGCAGCAACAGCAGCAACAGCAGCAACAGCAGCAGCAACAGCAGCAGGAACAGCAGCAGCAACAGCCGCAGCAACAGCAGCAGGAGCAGCAGTTCCTGAGGAGGGGAACTGCTGCAGCGTGTCTAGATAAGCTCAGCAGCACAAGGCGATGCAGGAAGGCAAACAGAAGCAGAAAGGAATGTAGATGCTGAGAAATTAGTTGAAATGGTCTTAGAGTTTATGAATACATAGACAGCTTCAAATGTACTAAGTAAACATGAGGAAATCGACACTGCAAAGAAACGAAACAAACAGACAAGAACAAACCCCAAAGGGCGACTCTGAGCATCCATCTGCAGTTTCTGAGTATATAATATGCTATTTAATAATAACTGATTCTTCTTTAGAACGTAAAAAGTATAATTAATGCTGATCAGAACATTTCAACAAACAGCACGTGCAGAGCTGAGCGGAGCTTGACCTGTATAAAGAGGGGGAGCTTTCTCGCCTCCATGCCAGCGCCAATAGGGAAATTAGGCTCTAAATAAACCAAAAATGTGGAAAGAAGGGAAAAATTTAAGTATTAAACTTATCAATCTATCTTTACTTTCTGCCGAAGCTAGGCATGGCCGGTCTGCGGTGTACGTACACCACAGGTTACCTATCTCAGTCACCCCGGCGTGAGTGAGGGGCGTAGTATGTTTGTGTGAGGTGTGGAAACAGAGAGAATATTCAATAAAATTGCTGTATTTTCTTTTTATTAAAGGTATTTATGCATTTAAACATCATTTCAGGTGTAGATCGTTTCCTTTCCTGCCAAAATGTTGCGCTTTCTTCTCTTTCTTGTTGCTTGTTTAAGTTTCACTCACTTTGCACGGGCAGGCCGAGCACAACTTGGGGTTTCTTCTGTAGAAGGATCAGAAGAGGAAATACAGCCTCGTCTTTTTCTTTCTTTAGATACTCTTGCTTATAAATTCTTCTTGGATAAAGATGATGAAAATGTCGATCCCTTCTAAACAATGACATGCACACACCTTCAACACCGCCGTCATCATACAACAGGAAAGAGAAGTTGTTAGCTGCATAGAGATATTATGCTCAAACAAATCAAATAAAGGAGCATTTCCACTCTTTTTCATGGGTTTATACCTTACATATATATATATATATATATATATATATATATATATATATATATATATATATATATATATATATATATATATATATATATATATATATATATATATAATTTGTACAGATATTACGCAGCCACCATCTGGCGGAGCAGCCGCCAGACTCAAAGCACAACTCGACAGGTATTAAAATCCCTTCAAATATTTTCTTAGAGGGCCCCAAATGTATGTTTGCATGCAAATATGCATGCAGACATTCATAGCATTTGTGACGCAACAGGAAACAGGTTTTTCTCTTGAAGGTTCTTCTCTATGTTGTTCTATTCATAACATATCAACTCCTTCCTTGCAGCTGTAGTGTATGGACGGCGAGTATGTAGAAGGTTTATTTTTTTAGGATTTCTACTGTAGATACACTTCAGAAGAAACAACTACAAACAAAAAAGACAGAGAGAGACAGACAGAGAGACACACTCCTCTTCAACAGTCCTTCCTCCCCCCCAGCAGCTTAAGTCGTTCTTCTCTTGTGCAGGTAAACCCGCTGCCTCCTCAGTTTGTTCTGCTCTTTAGCTAGCTAGCTACTTAGTAACTATATACTAATATACTAGCTAGCTAAATATATGTACTAGCTAGCTAGCTAGCTAGCTAGAGCCTCTAGCTCGGGTCCCCCTCAAGCTGACTAGCTGCCGCACCAATAAGAATAGATCTGAGTTGCTAGACAATTAGCTAGCTAGCTAAGAAGGCAACTAGCTAGCTAGCTAGCTAGCTAGCTAGCTAGCTAGTTAACTAAGTATAGAACTAGCTATCTATGTACCCAACTAGATGCCCCTAGATCTCCGGTAGCAGTTGGGTTGTGTGCGCATAAGAAAATAATAAAAATAATAATATAAGAAGTAATAATAAAAGAAATAGTAGAAAAAGTAATAATAGAAAAAGAAATAATAGATAGATTATGAATAGATAAGTAATAATAGATAAGTTGAAGGAGAGAGCAAATGAGAGGAGAGAGAAGAGACAGACACCTCAAACTCCTCTTCATTCTTTCTTCTCTCCCTTCTAAGAGTTTTATTTGTATTTCCCTACAAACAGCTCATATTATATTAATATATATAAATATATATGAATATAAATATATATAAATATAAATATATATAAATATATATAAATATAAATATAAATAAATATAAATATAAATATATAAATATATAAATATATACGATAAATACTAAGAGCAGCGATTATATGTATGTATACAAAGACAGCATACATGAATATAATAATATACTTAAAATACAAATACAGACAAATACAGACAAAGACAGACAAAGACAGACAAAGACAGACAGAGCAGCTATCTGCTGTCTCTTCTGTCTTTTCTTAATTTTAATTAATTAACATATCCCTGCGCCTCCTCTTCGAGCTACGATATTCTAATGAACTCAGACACACTCAAAACTCTTCTCGAAGAGATGAGACAGCACTGCAGGATGCAGCTACGCCTCTCCACCTGTCTATACACCTCAACCTGACTAGCTAGCTAGCTAGCTAGCTAGCTGCGCGTTGGCTAGCTAGCTAGCTAGCTAGCTGTTCATTTGCTAGCCGAGGACATATAAGGTGAGACACAGGATAACGTCACCTGCATTGCACTATATGCTGTTCTGCTGCTGCAGCAGCAGCAGCTGCTGCTGCTGCTGCAGCAGCAGCAGCAACTGCAGCAGCAACTGCAGCAGCAACTGCAGCAGCAGCAGCAGATGGATTCCCTTCGCCATCTTTTGCTGAGGCACTAAGCTCAAATATGAATTTAGATTTTATTTATTTATTTATTTATTTAATTTATTTTTGTTTTTAAATAATTATCGATTTATTTAATTTTATTTTATTTTTAATTATTTATTTATTTAATTTATTTCTTAGTTTTTCTTTCTGTTTCTCTCATCAGAGAACTCTGCTGCGTTTGGGGCTGATACGGAGCCCTCACGAAATATATAAATATAAATATAAATATATTTAGATATAAATATAAATATAAATATATACATAAATATAAATATATACATAAATATAAATATATATAATTATAAATATATAAATATATAAATAAATAAACACATATATAAAGAAACAAATGAAAATCAATCAAATTATATAAAATATTATATTCTTAAATATTATCTGCATTGGATTATCCCATAGACAAAATTAAAACAGTAGAATCTCCCTGCCGCTGCTGCTGCTGCTGCTGCTGCTGCAGCTGCTGCAGCAGCATTTGCTGCTGCTTCTGCTGCTGCATTTGCTGCTGCTATAATCCCTCTTGTATCTGCTGCTGCTGCTGCTGCTGCATTCCAACTACATCTACATCTGCTGCTGCTGCTGCTTTCGCTGCATCATCATCATCATGATCATTTGCTGCTGCTGCTGCTGCTGTTGTTGTAATCCCTGCAGCAGCAGCAGTTGCTGCTGCTGCTGCTGCAGCAGCAGGAGGAGGAAGAGAACCTGGAGCTGTGTTTAAGCTCCTTCTTTACTAACAAGCCCCTCAGCAGGAGGGAGAGGCTGCCACAGAGAAGAGAGCAGCAGCAACCTCTCGCCCCCAAGAGAATCAGGTGTATTGCATGCAGAAGCTGAAGATACACCCGAGCAGCATGATGTGGCAGCAGCATAATCATATTCATCTACTGGCGATTCGGGAGAAGGACAACTCAAGGTCAGAGGCCTGTTTAAATGACGCTGTCCTCCTCCTCCTATACCCTCGCTGCTGCTGCTGCTGCTGCTGCTGCTGTTGCTGCTGCTGCTGCTGCTGTTGCTGCTGGGATTACCTGCTCCAACAGCACCTGCTGTCTGTTGCTGCGGCCGCTGCAACTGCTGTTGCAGCTGCTGCAGCTGCTGCAGCTGCTGTAGTTGCTGCAGCTGCTGCAGTTGCTGTAGTTGCTGCGAGCTTCCTAAAACACCATCGAGAGTGCTGTTCCCTGCAGCCATACGCAACGCTGCTGCTGCTGCTGCTGCTGCTGCTGCAGCAGGTTGGGTGGAGCTGTCTGTTTGAGTTTGAGGCGGTATGCGGGTTCTGTTGCTGCTGCTGTTGTTGCTGCTGCTGCTGCTGTTGCTGCTGCCAGCAACTAGGGATTCTAGAGCAGCAACCTTCCTCTCCAAATCTTCTAGAAGTGTTGCTGCTGAGCCTCCATGATTGCTGCTGCTGCTGCTGCTGCTGCTCTGTCCTGCTGCTGCTCCTGCTGCTGCTGCTGCTGCTGCTGTACTAGACAAGCCTACTTCTTCTCCCAGCCGCAGAAGTAGTTGCTGATTCAACGCAGACTGAGCATCGGCCTTAGAACTCCAGCAACTCGATAGAGCTGCTGCTGCTGCTGTTGCTGCTGCTGCTGCTGCTGCTGGTGTAGCTGCTGCTGCTGCTGCTGCTGGTGTTGCTGCTGTTGTTGCTGCTAAGCCGCCTCCGTCTCCAGCTGTTCTGCTTGTTGCTGCTGTTCCTGCTGCTCTTGCTGCTGCTGCTACTCCTCCTATCCCTCCTGTTGCTGCTCCTGCTGCAGCACCTGCTGCAGCACCTGCAGCAGCACCTGCAGCAGCAGCAGCAACATCTGTTGCCTTCAAGCTTTCTGTCAACTCCATTATCTGTCGTTGCACTGACAGCAGTTGTATAACCTGCAGATACTGAGCGGCTATCGTATAATTAGTTGTTAGAGCGTGCAGATTCAGAGGAACAGAGGCCCCATCAACACCTGCTGCTGCTGATCCTGCTGCTGCTGCTGCTGGTGCTGCTGCTGCTGATGGTGGTGCTGATGGTGCTGATGGTGCTGATGGTGCTGCTGCGGGAGAGGCAACCCCTTCCGCTCCTCCTCCTGCTGCTGTTGTTGCTGCTGCTGCTGCTGCTGCTGCTGCTGAAGGGCTTGAGTGAAACAATCCTAAGCCCTCTGCTGCTGTTTCCGGGTGTACAGACAGCCCAGCAGCATTTAAGAGACTGAAGCAATCACTACCTGCTGCTGCTGCTGCTGCTGCAGCAGCAGCAGCAGCACTATGTGTTGGAGGCATCTTCACTCTTCTATTTCTCCGCTGCTGCTGCTGTATTGAAAGCCCTCCTCCTATGGCGCAGATATTGCTGCTATTATTGCTGCTGCTGCTGCCGTTGCTGCTGCTGCCGCTGCCGCGGCGGTTCCCGTTGCTGCTGCTGCTGCTGTTGCTGCTGCTGCTGCTGCTGTTGCTGCTGCTGCTGCTGTTAAGCTTATCAAATCGTCTCCATGAATTGCTGATGTCTACAGAATATCCCCCCGGGGGTTCTGCAGAAAAGAAGAAACGCCCTCGCTGTCCCGCTGTCTGCTCAACCTCGAGCTGCTGCTGCTGCAGCAGCAGCTGTTGCTGCTGTTGCTGCTGTTGCTGCTGCTGCTGTTGATGTTGCTGCTGCTGCTGCTGCTGCGGATCCCGCTGCAGCAGGCTGGTAAGGTCTTTCAAATCGTCCTTTAGATATCCCTTCAAACATAAATTGTCGCTGAATTCTTTCAGCTGTCTTTGCGGCTGCACTGCTGCTGCTGCTGCTGCTGCTGCTGGTGCTCCTGCTGCTGCTGCTCCTCCTCCTGCTGCTGCTGCTGCTGGTGCTGCTGCTGCTGCTGCTGCTGCATGCGACTCGACAGCTCTAAGGAAATTCTCTGACGCTGCACATCCATCTCTCCCTCGCAGCACAGCAGCTAGCAAGTCATCATGTTGCTGCTGCTGCTGCTGCTGTTGCTGCTGCTGCTGCTGCTGCTGCTCGTTAAGAGTAAGCGGGCATTCCCAGCTGAGGAGTGCATTTGCAGAACCGTTTGCTGCTGCTGCTGCTGCTGCAGCAGCAGCAGCAGCAGCAGCATTCCCGCTGCTGTTTCTTGGTCTCTTGGGAGAAGGGGCAGAGAATCTGAGAGCATCAGTAAGTGTTTCGTAATCTCGCAGATATGCAGGGCTGCACCGTCTTATCCTTCTCGGTCTTGGGGCGAGAAGGTGTTGACTGTCTCCTCCTCCTCCTGCTGCTGCTGCTGCTGTTGCTGTTGTTGTTCCTGTAGCTGTAGGGCTGCTGCTGCTGCTGTTGCTGTTGTTGTTGTTGCTGCTGCCAGGAGCTGCAGCAACACGCCGCTGTCTTCGTCGTACACCGTTGCTGCTGCTGCTGCTGCT
>OY986951.1:874646-879646 GCA_963920595.1 Eimeria praecox
TCCTCTTCATCTTCTCTCTCTCCTTCTTCAGGCTGCTGCTGCTGCTGCTGTTGCTGCTGCTGCTGCTGCTGCTGCCGCCTTATCTTTTGAATATAATTTAGTTTGTTTGCTGCCCTTCCCTTAATAATTACATCTGTTTGTTGTTTAAATCTAAATGATACAGTTTGTAATATCTCGGGAGCAAATACAGCCAAGTATGGTAATTCCTGTTTCAATTTCTGCTGTAGGAGCGCAGCTTCTCTCTTCTCTCCATGAACTAATATAATATTTGGGGCTTTGGATTTAAATACAAAATCCCTATTCTGTTTATAATCTGCATGCGCTGAGAATGATAGTGTATATACACTACATCTGCGTTTAACACTACAATCTGAGGATATATTAATTATATCTTTCTCCTGTCGTACGTCTTCTCCTATCGTCCCCTTAACTGTATATCCCGTAAATATAATTGCATTTCTACTATTGCTACACCAAGATATAAACACTTGTTGTGATGCTCCTCCTTGCAACATACCTGGGGGAGCGAGAAGCAAACAGGGAGAAGAAGAGTTAAATACATATGCAGATATCTCGTTTAACGAACTTACTAAATGCACATGACGAAGAACAAACGGATCTTCGCCCTGAACACGTACACACACACACATATATATATATATATATATATATATATATATATTTAATTAATTTATATATATATGTATATATATACATATATTTAATATATATATATATATATAATTAGTTAGTTAGTTAGTTAAGTTAGTTAGTTAGTTGGTTAGTTAGTTAGTTAGTTATATAGGAAAATTATTTATCTGTTTATTTCTTTAGTTAGTTAATAATATACATACATATATATATATATACACATACATATATATATATATATATATATATAATTAAATAATTAAATGAGTTAATTAATTAGTTATTTATAAATACAAGTAGATAATTAATTAATTAGTTATGTAGACAAAGATAGAGACAAAGACAGATAAACACGCAAACAAGAAGATAGACAGAGAGAAGAAGCGAGAGACAGAGACAGAGAAAGAGATAGAGATAGAGATAGAGATAGAGAGGTAGAGATAGAGATAGAGACAGAGACAGAGATATAGAGGTAGAGATAGAGGTAGAGATAGAGATAGAGATAGAGACAGAGATAGAGACAGAGATAGAGACAGAGATAGAGACAGGGATAGAGACAGAGATAGAGACAGAGATAGAGATAGATAAAAATAAATAAACACTAAACACTAAACAATAAACACTAAACACTAAACACTAAGCAACCCTCCCCCCTCCCCCCTCCCCCCTAAACCCCCTAACCCCTAAACCCCCTCCCTCCGTCCTACTCGAATAGTTTTTTGTTGTATATCTGTGGCGCATAGATCAATGAAGGTTTGATGCAGGGCAAATCCTTTATTAGCTAGAGGAGAAACAAAGAAGATTGGGATAGGATGCAATAATTGATGTTGCCTCCACAGATATTCGAATATAAGCAATATCTCTTGAGAACGGCCTAAAGCAAAGACAGGCAATAATACCTTCCCTCCTTGTTGGAGTGTATGTACAGTTAATTGTATTAACTTTCTCTCTCTTATTCTTCTTGGTTCGTGTATACGTACACCGTAAGTGCTCTCAGTTATAAGGATATCAACGGGGTGTATAGGCAGCTCTGCTGCAGGTGTTAATATATCTTCTTCTCTACTATAATCTCCAGTGTATATACACCGTATTCCCCCTATCTCTATCATAAACATACAAGCCCCTAACACATGTCCTGCTCTATAACAAGATATTTTTATATTATTTATCTTTATCTCTTGTCCGAAATCAATTAATTCAATACGATTTAAAGCATATAATGCTTCTTCTTCTGTAAATACAACACCATCATCACTATCTCTACCACCACCATTACTACTACTATTATTATTATTATTAGTATTAGTATTATAAGAAGAAGAAGAAGAAGAAGAAGAAGAAGAGGATGCTCCTACTCTAGCATAATCCCTCCATAACAAACCTGCAATCAATCTAGTAGGGCTCGTCATAAATATTCTTCCTTTGAATTCTGTTCTCGATAAGAGATAAGGCACAGCCCCACAATGGTCGAGATGGAAATGTGTTATTAAACAAACCTGGACACAGCCTAAGTCCTCAGCATCAAATAAAGGTAAGCTACCTACGCCTTTGTACGCAGGATGAAGCCCACAATCTAACATTACAACACCTACAGAACTATTCAAATCTTGCTGCTGCTGCTCTTGTTGCTGCTGCTGCTGCTGCTGCTGCTGCTGTTGCTGCTGCTGCTGTTGTTGTTGTTTCGCTGTTTCTCTTGTTTTTAATAAAATACAAGAACGCCCTACCTCACATCCTGCTCCTAAAGCAACAACACTTAACACATTATCGTTATTAATATGAATAGTATTATTAATATTATTATTTATATTAATAGTATGATTATTATTATTATTATTATTATTTGTGTCTTTAGAAGCTTCTTCTTCTCTCCCTCTTTCTCTTTCTTTGTTTTTATCTAGCTTTCTTTCTCTCTCTTCTACTGTCCATACACCTAAACCTTCTAAGCTCATCTCACTAACTCCTTTAAATCCTTCAGAACTTAAACCCGACATTGTATAGATCTAGACAGACAAAATATATATACACACATACACACACAGATATTATATATATATATATATATAGCCTATATTATGTATATCTTAGATATATATTATATATATACTATATATATATATATCTTATATATATCTTGTATATATCTTATGTATATCTTATAATATATATATTATGTATTATATATTGTATATAATATATCATACATATATAACGTATATATCTTATATAAATATATTTATGTGTGCTGTAAAGATAGGATGGTGTTTAGATACAAATATAAAAAATAAAATAAATGAGCAGATTCATCGATATTCTCAATTTGTATTTACTAACGAAAACAAAGAAGAAGATACTGTTGCTGCTGTTGCTGCTGTTGCTGCTGTTGCTGCTGTTGCTGCTGCTGCTGCTGTTGCTGCTGCTGTTGCTGCTGCTGCTGTTGCTGTTGCTGATGATGATGATGCTTGGGTTGCTGCTGCAGATCTGACGGTAACAGCTCCTGCTGCTGCTGCTGTTGCTGTTGCTGCTGCAGATCTTGCAGCTGCAGCTCCTGCTACAGCAGCAGCAGCAGCAGCTGCTGCTGCTGCTGCAGCTGCTGCAGCTGCTGCAGCAGCTGCTGCTGCTGCAGCTACAGGATCGGCAGCAGAGTAGGGAGCAGCAGGTTTGCGGGTGTATGAGCGGGAATTTGCATGCGTGGGTTTTCAGTAATATTTGGATGTTGAATAATAATATAAAAAGAAGAAAATAAATAATAAATAAACAAAAAAAACAAAAAATAAATTTAGATCATAAAGAATACAACAAAAACAGAAACGAAGAGAAGATGAGGCAGACTGTCGAGGATGCAATTAGAGAGAAACAACATGAAAATAAATTATTTGAAGAGTATTAAATGCTTCAAATAGTATGATTAAATCATAAAATTAAATTAAATTTAAAAATAAATAAATTTAAACCAACAATGAAGAAGAAAATATAAAAAAATAAAAATAAAAAAAGCCCTAGGGCTGAGAGAAAGCAAACATTGTTGTGAGGTGTACAGACAGCTTCGATCTAGCAGTACTATAAATAATAAATATTTAAAATATAAATAATTAATATTTAAAATATATTTTAATTTATATTTATAAATATTTTTAATATTTATATAATTAACAACAAACAATACACAGACGTAGACACGATAGCATAGAAACGATGCAGGGGGAAGCTGAGGCGAAAAACAAGAAATAATTAAATAAATAATATAAATAAAAACAAAATATAAATTATAAATAATAATAATTATTATTATTATATTAAACAAATAAATTAAAAACAAAATATAGATCGTAAATTATTATTGTTATTATTATATTAAAGAAATACATACAAACAAATCTTATTTGTATGAGAAGAAGAAAATATTTATATTTATATTTATATTTATATTTATATTTATATTTATATTTATATTTATATTTATATTTATATTTATATTTATATTTATATTTATATTTATATTTATATTTATATTTATATTTATATTTATATTTATATTTATATTTATATTTATATTTATATTTATATTTATATTTATATTTATATTTATATTTATATTTATATTTATATTTATATTTATATTTATATTTATATTTATATTTATATTTATATTTATATTTATATTTATATTTATATTTATATTTATATTTATATTTATATTTATATTTATATTTATATTTATATTTATATTTATATTTATATTTATATTTATATTTATATTTATATTTATATTTATATTTATATTTATATTTATATTTATATTTATATTTATATTTATATTTATATTTATATTTATATTTATATTTATATTTATATTTATATTTATATTTATATTTATATTTATATTTATATTTATATTTATATTTATATTTATATTTATATTTATATTTATATTTATATTTATATTTATATTTATATTTATATTTATATTTATATTTATATTTATATTTATATTTATATTTATATTTATATTTATATTTATATTTATATTTATATTTACATTATAAATATATAAGATATTATTTCTTTGTTTGTATTTGTTTCCTGATTGTTAGTTTTTATTTTTTGTTTATTTGTTTGTTTGTTTGTTTGTTTTTTTAATATTTTTTGTTTATTTGTTTTTGTTTATTTTATTTTCTTCGTCTCTGTTTGTTTGTTTCTCGTCTGTATCTGTTGTCTGTCTGTCTTTATCTCTTCGTTTGTATTTGTATATATATATATATATATATATATATATATATATATATATATATATATGTCTGTCTGTATGTAGTTGTTTGTATTTGTTTATATATATTTGTTTGTATTTGTTT
>OY986951.1:914646-924646 GCA_963920595.1 Eimeria praecox
ATTTAATTAATTAATTTATTTATTTGTTTTGATATCAGACACAGTTGCCTGTCTTGTCGAGGCCACACCACAATATCTTCTTCTACGGAGACAGTTGCTTTACGAGGAATATTAAGGTATTGACTGTATTTATTTTATTTATTTTATTTTATTTATTTTATTTTATTTTATTTTATTTTATTGTATTGTATTTTATTTTATTTTATTTTATTGTATTTTATTGTATTTTGTTTATTTAGTTATTTATTTATTTGTTATTGAATTAGTTTTAAAAATTGTTTATTTTATTTTGTTTATTTTTTTCTAATTTTATGTTGTTTTATTTATTATATATTATATTTATTTTATTTTATTTGTTTTATTTATTTATCTTATTTATTTATTTTATTTATTTATTTTATTTATTTTATTTATTTTATTTATTTTATTTTAATTGGCTTTGTTTCTTTATTTAATTTTGTTTGTTTGTTTTAGTTAAATAAATAATTAAAAATAATTTATAAAATTTTATTTGGAGACAGATATATCTTCTCTTCTTTTTTTGTTCTAATTATATATCTTTCTATTTATTTATTTATTTATTTATTTATTTATTTATTTATTTATTTATTTGTTTATTTATTTATTTATTTATTTATTTATTTATGCTACTGCAGTGTCTTTCTGTCTCTTTCTTGTCTCTCCTAATTAAATTTTATTTATCGTTTTAATTATAATGTTTGTATGCATGCAACAGAAGCAATACATAGATTAATAATTTAGGGTTTAGGGTTTAGGGTTTAGGGGTTTAGGGTTTAGGGTTTAGGGTGTATTGACAGCTCTCAATGTCTCAATGCGATATAATATGCCTGTATTTCTTCGTTTATTTATTTATTTAATTTTAAAAATTAAAATTATTTTATTATATATTTTATATACCAAAACATCTAAAAATATATTAATATATAAAATATATAATATATAGCCTTACTGTTGTAGCTATATATCTATATCTTTATCTGTATATTTGATATATCTATATCTATATCTATATCTATATCTATATCTATATCTATATCTATATCTATATCTATATCTATATCTATATCTATATCTACATCTATATCTATATCTATATCTATATCTATATCTATATCTATATCTATATCTATAACTATATCTATATCTATATATCTATATCTATATCTGCCTATGCATATATATATATATATATATACATATATATATATATATATATATATATATATATATATATATATATATATATATATATATATATATAAAATGATAAGGGGACAGCTAAAGAGACTACTTATGATTGTAAAGTTAATATTTATTTTATTTTTATTTTTATTTATTTTTGTTTTATTTGTATTATTATATCTTTTATTTTATTTTATTTTATTTTTTATTTTTTATTTTTTGTTTTTGTTTGTTTTACAGAGAAGGAGGATCTTTGCAGTCTACGGCTCTGTCTTTATTAACCTAATTATTCTTCTGTCTCTTCTCTTATTTATTATTTCTTCTTTCTCCTTTCTTATTAATTATTTCTTCTGTCTCCTTTCTTATTATTTCTTCTGTCTCCTTTCTTATTTATTATTTCCTCTGTCTCCTTTCTTATCTATTATTTGTTCTGTCTCTTCTCTTATTAATTAATTAATTAATTAATTAATTAATTAATTAATTAGTTAATTAGTTATTTCTTCTGTCTCTTATTATTTCTTCTGTCTCCTTATTTATTATTTCTTCTGTCTCCTTTCTTATTTATTATTTGTTCTCTCTTGCCTTATTTCTTCTACTGTCTCTTCTCTTATTAATTATTTCTTCTGTCTCTTCCCCTGCTACTTCTTCTGTCTCTTTATTTATTTATTTATTTATTTATTTATTTATTTATTTATTTATTTATTTATTTATTTTATTTCATTCCTTGTCTCTTACGTGTCTGTCTTTTGTTTTTTTCTGTCTCTCTTTTCTTTTTTCTGTCTCCTTTCTTCTCTCTTTTATCTATCTCTCCTTTGTTTCTTCTTTCTTCCTCTCTCTCTCTCTCTTTCTCTCTCTCTGTCTGTCTGTCTGTCTGTCTGTCTCTATTTAATTTGTCTATTGTCTATATTTTAATTATTTGATTTGTTTTTTGTTTTGTCCCCGACTGTCTCTCTTTTATTATTTGTATTTCTTCTTTTTCTTCTCCTTCTTTTTCTCTCTTTCTTTTTGTTTTTATTTTTATTTGTTTCTTTATTTCTTTTATTTTTTATCTTTCTTTCTTTCTTTCTGTCTCTCTTTCTCTCTCTCTCTCTCTTTCTCTCTCTTTGTGAAGAGGCAGTTTGCAGACTGTCTCTGTCTGTCTCTGTCTTTAAAAAGAGACAGAGACAGAAAAATAAACAAAAAGGAGACAGAGAAGGAGACAGAAAAAGAAGAAAAGAGACAGAAGAAGAAGAAAAGAGACAGACAGAGTAGAGAGAGAAATAGTAGAATATATATTATATGTTTGTAGTACTAAAGATATAAATATTTGTTTCTTTCATTTTTTTCTTTGTTTTTTATTATTTATTATTTAATGAACTTGTCTGCTTCTACCCTTCTATTGTTTTTGTTTGTTGTATTTATAAGAGAGAAAAAGAAAGAAACAAACAAAAACAAAAAAGACAAAGACACACGAAAACACTGCAGTAGATACTGCACATACACCCGAAAATGAAAAGAGGCAGCAGCTTATATATTTTAAATAATATTTAGATGTAATACTAATAGTTAGATAGATAGATAGATAGATAAATATAGGTAGATATATAGATATAGATATAGATATAGATATAGATATAGATATAGATATAGATATAGATATAGATATAGATATAGATATAGATATAGATATAGATATAGATATATACGCTTTAAATAACACTAGTTTATTTATTTAAACATTAGACAGCGAGACAGGTGATATTTTGTTGTTGTTTTCTTTTCGTTTTTTCTTCTTTTTCTGCTCCTTTTCCTATTTATTTTTATCCATTGTATTTTAATTATTTTAATTGAATTAACGTAATTTAATTCATTTAAATTAATGCAAATTAGTTTAAATTAATTTACATTAGTTTTGATTTATCTCTTATTATTATTTTCTTTGTTTGATTTATCTCTTATTATTATTTTCTTTGTTTGTATACAAATGTCTTTCCGTTTTTGCTGCATGCATGTTTTTTTGTTATTTGTTCTTGTTTACTAAATAAAATAAATAAAACAAACAAATAAATATAATTAATTAATTATTTGCTTAAGATAAATAGATAATTATATAATTAAATAAGTAGTATATTTAAGTAGAATACAAAGAAGAAGACAGACAAAAACCAGATTAACAGTATTTTATAAAAACAATAAATAATAATAATAATAAAACTAATTAATTAATTAGTTAATTAATTAATTAATTAATTAATTAATTAATTAATTAATTACTAATTAATTAAAAACAAGACAAGAACAAATATATTTATCAATTTAATTTATTTAAACAAATAAAAACAATTGATGATAAGCTTAACTATAATTAAATAAAAACAGGAGGGAATAATATAAAATATATAAAAAATAATAAAATATATTTTGTTGTTGCTGCTGTCTATTGCTTCTCTATTTTGTTTTTCTTGTTCTAATTTTTCTTATCTTCTTTTTCTTTCTTCTGTTTTGTTTTTTCTTAATTTAGTATTTATATTTGATGGTTCGCGTAGTAGAAAGAAGTTGAAGAGGAGAAATAATTAAAGACAATCTAAACAAATTTAAAAAATAAATATAATTATTTAATATTTTATTAATATGCAAACACACACACTGCATGCAGTATCTGACGCATGCATACAGAGGGTAGTATGTGTTATGTTTTCTACTTTTATTTATATAATAAAATACAATAATAATAATAATAAGTTCTTTTATTTTTATTTCTGTTTTCCTATTCTTATCACCGCTTGTTTAAAAGATAAAACGTATATACGCTAATATATATATATATATATATATATATATATATATATATATATATATATATATATATATATATATATATATATATATATATATATATATATATATAATCCTATCTCTATGTAGACCTCATAATGAGAGTCCTACAAATATTTAATAACAGTTTTACTTTTATTAAGGATTAGCTTAATAACAATACAACATCAAACTCGGATTCATCGAAGATAAAAGCTCAAGGAACAGCGACGTATTTGCTACATTATTATTCGGTGGTAGTCATTAAAAGCTATTAAATGTTTTTAAAAAAACACAAATTAAATATAAAATCAAAAAAATATAATATGTTCAAATGTATCCTCGATATAGTGCTGACGACGGGAGCACGCGGTGTATAGGCAGCTCATGATGAGAAAGATAAATGGTGGAAAGCTGCAATAAATTAATAATATGTTTGAATATTTAAATATATATTTTGTTTGTATATTTATATATTTATTTTTTTTCTTCTTTTATTGCTTTAATCGTCAGGTTTCCTCCTCTGTTTCTCCTTTTCAAGTTCGTTATGCATAGATTGCATTTGACGGATGAGTGTTCTGTTGTCGATAAAAAGTAACGATAATCAATTTTTTCATGAATAAAACATGTTTAAACAGATTAAATATTTTACTTTTCGTATTATCACCAATAATAGAAAAAATATATTTTCTTGAATTTGTTTGAAACGATGAGGCCGATGATGCGCGGGGGCCCCCCGTCTTCTCAATCTTCAGAGGGAAAGCGGAAAGAAATGGCTCTTCCAGTTAAGTTAGATTAATATTCTTTGTTTATTTGAATGTAAAATATATTAAATTGTATTTTATCTTCATAGATTATCTAAAACTTCTTCTTCTTCACCTTCCGCATTCGCCGGTGGGCGGGTGCAAGGCAGGGCCCTCCAGCAGCAGCAGAAGCTCCTTCTTTGCAGCGGCTTCTTGTTTTTTCTTTAAAAATTTGTTTTTATAATTTGTTTATCTTCACAGAAAGCAGCGCTCAGCTGCTGTTTAGAATTATCTCTCTCCCAGCCGACGCTTGTAGGGCTACTAAGTAACCCCTAGAAACCCTGATAGAAACTACATTCGTTGACGTGCTCTTGCTGCAGCAGAAGCAGCAGCAGCAGCAGCAACAACAACAACACTAGCATCTTCAGTTGCTGCATCAGGAGTGGCAGCACTAGCAACAGCGGGAGCACTAGCAACCCAAGCCGCTGCAGCAGCAGCAGCAGCAGCAGCTGCTGCTGCTGCTGCTACGGCTTCAACTGTCTGAGGCTTCTTCAAAGCATAGAGCAAACTAAGGACAACTACATATTATATCTTAGCTGGAGCAGCAATTACTCTTCTCCTCTCTTCTTTAATTTCTTATTCTTCTTTTCCCTCTCCTGTGTCTTTCTTGTTCTTATCTTGCTGCTGCTGCTGCAATACAGAGCAGCCGCTGCAGCAGCAGCAGCAGCAGCAAAATGCTTGGCCTTCTCTCTAGACACGCATACGACTCGAAGCGCCAGCAGCAACAGCAGCAGCAGCAGCTTCAACAACAGCAGCAAGAACAACAACAGCAACAGCAGCAACAGCAGCAGCAGCAGCAGCAACAGCAGCAGCAGCAGCATGGGTTGTCTATCCCCTCCTTGACAGCCCCACACTCGGGCTTCTCTGCGTCTTCTGTTCTTCAGCAGGCAGAGCTCCCCGTGTCTTGTGTCTTTGCTGCTGCTGCTGCTGCTGCTGCACCTGCATCTGCAGCTTCATCACTTGTTAATAATTCTCTGTCTTTTTCTTCTTCTTCTTCTCCCCTGTTGACGGTACACCCCATGAGGGCTTCAAGAGCAGCACTGTCTGCTTCTTTCTCTTCTTTAGAACAAGTTATTAATGGAGAAATAGAAGAAACAACAACAACAACAGCAGCAGCAGCAGCAACTGCAGCAGCGGCAGCAGAAGGCCTCACCAAAGCAGCAGAAGACAATACTCCCTTGCAGCAGCTCTCAGCCTCTTCTTACTCTCCCTCACATTCAAACGAAGCTCAAGCAGCTGCTGCTGCAGCTGCAGCAGCAGCTGCTGCTGCTGCTGCAGATGTACCCCCTATACCAACAGCAGCCGCAGCAACAGCAGCAGCAGCAACAGCAGCAGCAGCAACAGCAGCAGCAGCAACAGGAAATGAAGTTCAGCGATGCCTGAGTGCGCCTGCGAGTCCGAGGCGGCCTTCAGGGCCTCCGTGGGCTACCGTGGGGTGTACAGACAGCACTAGCTTCAAAACACAGCAGCAGCAGCAACATCAGCAGCAGCAGCAGCAGCATGAGGACAGTCTGGAGACATACAGAAGCCTCCTGTGGAAGGAAGGGGTAGGCTGCAGCAGATAGAGAAGCAGCAGATACAGCAGCAGCAGCAGATAGAGCAGCAGCAGCAGATAGAACAGCAGCAGCAGATAGAGCAGCAGCAGCAGATAGAACAGCAGCAGCAGATAGAGCAGCAGCAGCAGATAGAGCAGCAGCAGCAGATAGAACAGCAGCAGCAGATATAGCAGCAGTAGATATATGAAGTGTCTCTTTCTTTTGTTTTCTTTGTTTTGTCTGTCTTCACTTTGTTTGTTTCTTTTCTTTTTCTGTTTTTATATTTAATTCACAATTTCTAAACAAAATTAAATAGAAGTAAATAAATATATAAACAAACAAACAAATTAATCAATTTATTTATTTATTTATTTATTTATTTATTTATTTATTTATTTATTTATTTATTTATTTATTTATTTATTTATTAAATATATTGTCTCTGGTGCAGTCGTCTGGCGGCCTTGAATACTTACCGCCTCCTTCTTCTCTGTCCTCTGCAGCAGCAGCAGCAACAGCAGCAGATGCAGGGACAGCAGCAGCAGCAGCAGACACAGCAGCAGCAGCAGCAGCAGCAGGTGCTGTTTCTGATCGTACAAGACTTAGGGGAGTCAGCGAGCAGCCTGCTTCGCTTATGCTGCTGCAGCAGCAGAAAGAAGCGATGGAGCGGATGCTGGAGGCACACAAACAACATGAGGTAATGTAAACCCTAGGGTTTAGGGTTTAGGGTTTAGGGTTTAGGGCTTGGGGTTTAGGGTTTAGGGTTTGAGACCGACGTTCTAAGGCTTGAGGCTGCGGGTTTGAGGTCAGAGGTGTAGTATGCGGAGGCAGAATTAAGGAGGGTTTAGGGCTTAGGGTTTAGGGCTTAGGGTTTAGGGTTTAGGGTTTAGGGTTTAGGGTTTAGGGTTTAGGGTTTAGGTTGAGTGTTGCAGAGTGCGGTGTTATCTCTGCTTCGGAGTTTGGAGTTATCTCGAGAAGAGAAAGACAAAAGAAGAGAGGCTTTCAGGAAGCGCCTCATAGTAGTCAGTCTAAACCCTAAACCCTAAACCCTAAACCCTAAACCCTAAACCCTAGACTCATGTTGTATTGCTAGCACAAAACCCTAGCCGTTTTCTGTAGCTCTAATCCCTAAACCCTATCGCTACAACATCGTGAGCCCTATACCACAATTCCCCTGCTCAGCCTCACCTTCTAGGGTTTAGGGTTTAGGGTTTACGGTTTAGGGTTTAGGGTTTAGGGTTTAGGGTTTTGTTGCTGCTGCAGCCACGCCCTCCTCCGCCTCCTCTAGTTCCTATGAGATTTGGAAGAAGCCCGAAGACGCGTTGTAGCTCAGGTCTGTTTATATTATATTATATTATATTATATTATATTATATTATATTATATTATATTATATTATATTATATTATATTATATTATATTATATTATATTATATTATATTATATTATATTATATTATATTATATTATATTATATTATATTATATTATATTATATTATATTATATTATATTATATTATATTATATTATACTATACTATACTATACTACTATCTATCTCTCTATTTTATGTATTTCTTATTCTATTTCTTCTTTCTTCTCTTTGTATTTTCTTCTTCTTCTTTCTTTTCTCCTCTTCTTCTTTTTTTTTATTTTTTTTATTTTATTTTCTTCTTTGTTTTGTTTTTCTTCTTTTTTCTTCTTTTTCTTCTTCGTCTTCATGTATTTCTTTCTTATATCTTTTCTTTTATTTTTCTACTTATATCTTTTATTTTATATTTGTTTTTTTTAATTATTATTTTTATATTTATTTATTTGTTTATTTCTTTTCTTTTATATTCTTAGCCGAAGAAATAAATACAGCGAAGCGTCTGTTTAAATCTTCTCATAGAAATCGTCTTCTTATTGAAAAATTCAACATTCCTATTACGGTGTATGTTCAGCTATTATATATATTTATATATTTTATATATTTATATATTTTATATATTTATATATTATATATATTTATATATTATATTTTATATTATATATATATATATATATATATATATTCTTATCCTCTCTCCTTCTTTATTTCTATCTTTCTTTCTCTTTCTCTCTATTGTCTGTCTGTTTCTTCTAGTGTATGCTCAGCTGTTATACTCTCTTCATCTTTATTTATATCTTTCTTTCTTTTTCTGTCTCTTTCTCTCTGTCTTTCGTTCTGTCTCTTTGTGTTTATCTCTTTGTTTATTTATGTTTTCTCTTAATCTTTCTATCTGTTTGTCTGCCTCTTTCTTTATCTCCAATGTTTGTTTATTTGTTTGTTTATTTCTATTTTTGCTTGCTTCTCTGTTTTTCTATTTTCGTTTGTTTGTTTTATTTGATTGTTTTAATTGTTTGTTTGTTTGTCTCCTTCTTCTTGTCACTGTCTTTCCCTCTCGATATTTTTTCTTTTCTTGCTGCTGCTGCTGCTGCTGCTGCATTTTGCTGCTGCTGCTGCTGCTGCTGCTGCTGCTGCTGCAGCAGCAGCAGAGACAGGAGCAGCAGCAGCAAGATCATCATCCAGCAGCTGCAGCAGTTTCTGTCTTTGTCTTTTCTCTTTCTTGTATCTTTTTATGCTAGACAACTTTCTCATATTTTCTTTCTGTTTATTATTTATTTTGTTTTTTTCTGTATTTGTATGTTTTTATTTCTATTTTTGTTTACTTTTATCTTTTCAGAGAAGCCCTCAGCTGTCTACAAGGATCTAATTGGCTTAATGATGAAGTTATTAACTTCTACCTCAACATGTTGCAGGTGCTGCTGCTGCTGCTGCTGCTGCTGCTGCTTCTACTGTTAGGTGTTCCTGATAGTATTTGCTGCTGTTGCATGTGCTCATAGGTGTTAGTGCTCGTGTTTGCTGCTGCTGCTGCTGCTGCTGCTGCTCCACGTCTAGCTGCTGCTGTTGCTGTTGCTGCTGCTGCAGCTCCACGTCTAGCTGCTGTTGTTGCTGTTGCTGCTGCTGTTGCTGTTGCTGCCTTCCTTGCTACAGCTATTTCTGCTGCTGCTGTTGCTGAAGCCCCCCATTGACGTTCTTCTTAGGCAGAAATTATGTTAATTTTGTTTTTTTTTTGTTTTTTTGTTTTTGGTTTTCAGGAGCGGAACGCCAAACAAATAGAAAATGGAGAGGAGTGAGGAGTATTCCCCTTTCTTAGGTTTTTAAGAATATATTTCGTATTTTTTGTATATTCTGTTTATTTTTTATATATTTTATTTTCTTTTCCGCATGTACATTTAGTTTATTTTATTTAATTTATTCTGTTTTAATCCGGACAGACTGAGGAGGCATTCATATTAATTTTTTTTCTTGATGTGTTGTTGTCTGTTTTCTATTTTTTTTTTTTAGTGTTTGTCGCTGTTTCTTTTTTTCTACTTTTTTCTACGCCAAGTTGGCGGGCTCGGGAGGAAACGAAGAAACATCGTACAACTTCGATAGCGTCAAGGTGAGCGGCGTGTGCTGAGCATCAGAACATATTTTCAGGGTGTTCTCATGATTTAAAATATAAATTTATTGTTTAAATATATTCTACATATTCTTTTATTGCTATAAACAACCTAAAATCGCAGCTTTCCTCGTAAATTAGCAGAGAATATCTACATATTCATGTCGCTGTATGTGGCAGCCTGACACGAGGAAAGCACAGA
>OY986951.1:934646-937146 GCA_963920595.1 Eimeria praecox
TATATATATATATATATATATATATATATACACATATATGTATATATATATATATATATATAATTAAACGCACCCTTCTCTGCAGCTTGTAGCCGCGAGTTTAATTCTCTAACGATAGCGAGGAGCGGATCATACTTCGTAATTAAAAATGTCTGCAACTCGGGAGAGAAGGGATTGGTGTTCGAAGGCGTTCTTGCTGTCATGGTGTATATATATATATATATATATATAATTATATTCTTTTCTTTGACTTCTTCTGCATTTCCTCCATATAAAATAATTAAAACAAGAAAAAAAAACAAGAAAAATATATATATATATATATATATATATATATATATATATATATATATATATGTGTGTAGATACACCCGAATAGGATTGATGATAGGCAGCTGATGTTGTAATATGTAGAAAGACTTAGATTTTCAAGACGAAAATAATAAAAATAATATAATTTAAATATTTATAAATATTTATTTATTTAATTAAATAAATTAATTTATAATTAAGTACAATCAATACATGAAAGACTCGGGTTTTAATTGCAGTAACACAACACAGGTAAGTCTAGCGGTTTCTATTGAGAGATTTTGTGTATATTATATATATATATAAGAAGGTTTTAATTAAATATGATTAGAGTTTATTCCTATAATTGTTGTCTCCAAATAAAATAATATATTGCAGCCCTGCTGTATATACAGCCCGCTATACACCTGCTGCTGCTGCTGCTGCTGCTGCTGCTGCTGCAGCAGCAGCAGAAGAAAAGAAAGCGAGATTGTATATTATAATATATAATAATAATTAAAATGAATGTATTATTTATTATTATTAGTATTTAATATTTCAAATATTTAATTAATATTTTATTTTTATATATATACAACGAACGAGAAATAACAATAAACACCGACGGTCTGACAGATGCGCTCTCACTGGGGTGTACATACAGCAACTCTAACTACGAAAGATATATTTATATTTATATTTATATATATTTATATATATCTTTTTTTATATTATTATTAGTATTTATTCTCTCATATTATGTTTTAATTTCAATTAATTTACACGTAGGTACACCTACAATATATAAATTTATATATATCATCGCAAGAATACAACAGGATTTGAGGTGTATGTACACCAGACACACACACACACACATACATACATCTGAGATTGTCTTCTCTGTATATACACAACAATATAATAAAATATAATCTTAAATTAATACATTTAAACAAATAAAATCGAATACATCAATAAAAATAAAACAAGAATAAGAAGATATGTCTTCTATCACGAGCAATAAAAGAAGAAAGAAGATAAAGAATAGAAATATATTTCTAATAAAATATTTTAAAACAAATAATAAAATAAATAAAATAAATAAAATAAATTAAATAAATAAAATAAATTAATTAAAATAAAAAACAAATTAAAATATTATCAGTTGTTTATACACTATAAATATGTGTGTGTGTTGTTGTTGTTGTTGCTGTTGTTGTTGTTTTGAGTTAAGGAGATATTCTTTAAATGTATTTGTAATAAAATATTACTTTTTTTATATTTATTTACTTTCTTTGTTTATTTGCATCGAATTCGCTGTATAATAATAAGAAGAAGAGAAGAGAGAGAAGTTTTATTGAATAAATAAAAATTAAGAATATGAGTTGAACAACAAAGAAGATAACAAATATTTTATATTCTACATATATTCATGTTGCATTTATATCGTTCTTCTACTATTATATTATATTTTATTTATAATACAATATTAAAGAACACACAACACACATATATATATATATATATATATATATATATATATATATATATATATATATATATATATATAACATACAGAAAGATAGAAAGAAAGAACAGAAGCAATCTGTCGTCATTAGAACTACTTGCTTTAATTCTCTCAGTAACAAAACAAAGAAAGACACGCATGCAGAAACGTAACCATGCATGCATGCATGCATGCATGCATGCATGCATGCAAGAGAGAGGAAGAGGCTTCTCTTTGTATGCATTTATATATATATATATATATATATATATATATATATATATATATATATATATATATATATGTAGGAACATAAGAATAAAACATGAATGATGGGGATACTGCATGCATGCATGCATGCATGCATGCAGTATGCATGCATGGCTGCTTATAAGCAAACATAGTTAATGTTTGGTGAGACAGCGATGTTTGTATGTGAGGTGAAGAGGGAAGAAGAATATCAGGCCGAGAAACACTTTAATTATATTTATTTTAATTATATTTATTTTAAATATATACTCAATACTTAGTATAAAATCGAAACACTTTAATTATATTTATTTTAATTATATTTATTTTAATATTTATTTTAATTATATTTATTTTTAATATACACTCAATACTTAGTATAAAATCGAAACACTTTAATTATATTTATTTTAATTATATTTATTTTAATTATATTTATTTTAATTATAT
>OY986951.1:942146-944646 GCA_963920595.1 Eimeria praecox
TGCTGTTGTTTGTTGTTTGTTGTTTATTATCTTTATTATTATTATTTGTATCTGTTGTTGTTGTTGTTGTTGTTTGTTGTTTGTTGTTTGTTGCTTGTTGTTTGTTTGTTGTCGTTTGTTGTTTGTTGTTTGTTATTTGTAGTTGTTGTAGGTGTTGTTGTTGTTGTTATTGTTTGTTGCTGTTGTTGTTGTTTTATATAATCGAATTCGTTGGGTTTTGTTTGTTTGGTTTTGTTTTGATTGTTTTGTTTGTTTTGTTTTGTTTTGTTTGTTTTGTTTGTTTTGTTTATTTAGTTTGTTTTGTTTTGTTTATTTAGTTTGTTTTGTTTTGTTTTGTTTATTTAGTTTGTTTTGTTTGGTTTTATTTGTTTTGTTTGTTTTGTTTGTTTTGTTTTGTTTTGTTTGTTTTGTTTGTTTTGTTTTGTTCGCTTTATTTGTTTTGTGTGTTTGTTTTGTTTTGTTTGTTTTGTTTGTTTTGTTTATTTTGTTTATTTGTTTTGTTTGTTTTGTTTATTTATTTTGTTTCTTTGTTTTGTTTATTTGTTTTGTTTTGTTTATTTGTTTTGTTTTGTTTATTTGTTTTGTTTATTTAATTTGTTTTGTCTTCTTTTTGTTTTGTTTGTTTTATTTGATTTGTTTGTTTAATTTATTATGCTTATTTCGTTTATGTGTTTAGTTTATTTGTTTTGTTTGTTTTGTGTTCTACTTGTGAATTAAACCCTAATTTAGGGTTTACGAGGGTTTATAATAAACCTAGGGTTTACTAGTTTATGAGGGTTTGTGTGCTAGGGTTTAGTAGGGTTTACTAGGTTGCTAGGGTTTACTAGGGTTTAGTAGGGTTTGTGTGTTCGTTCACTAGGGTTTAGATATGAGGGTTTACTTATTATTAGGGTTTGTGGGTTTGTTAGGGTGTATTTATTAGGGTTTGTGTGTTTGTTAGGGTTTACGTATTAGGGTTTATTTATTAGCGTTTACGTATTAGGGTTTATGAGCTTACTAGGGTTTACTAGGGTTTGCTAGGGTTTACTAGGGTTTACTAGGGTTTACTAGGGTTTACTAGGGTTTACTAGGGTTTGCATATCCTGTGAAGTTCGTAAACATGTGGGGTCCATCAAAGGGAATGCCAAGAAGCCTCTAGGGTTTACTAGGGTTAACTAGGGTTAACTAGGGTTTACTAGGGTTTGCTAGGGTTTGCTAGGGTTTGTTGTGTTCAGCTTGTAACGATGTGGGGTGTATGGAACGGCGTAGCTAGCTATCGATTAGAAGCGCAAGTAGATGATAAAGACGAATTTAGATCTACAGAAGAAAGTACTGCTTTAGAAGCATGCACAGCTATGAGTTATCTATATGGCCTGCTGCCTGTTGTTATTATTGATGTTGTACTACCATCAAGGTAGATATATAATTAATTATTCATAATTAACACTAATTAAACACTAAAACATAAATCCTAAATTAACCCTATACCCTAAACCCTAAACCCTAGATAAACCCTAAACCCTTAACCCTAAATAAACCCTAAATCCTAAACCCTAAACCCTAAATAAACCCTAAATCCTAAACCCTAAACCCTAGATAAACCCTAAACCCTAAACCCTAGATAAACCCTAAACCCTAGACCCTAAATAAACCCTAAACCCTAAACCCTATATACATTTCAAACTCATACAGAGAAATACGAAACACGAAACCCTACATAGATATATACACTACCGAGCGATGATCTAAACCCTAAACCCTAAACCCTAGATATATTCGACAGGCATATACCGTTAACCCTAAACCCTAAACCCTAGATATACACAACAAGAATATATCGTAAACCCTAAACCCTAAACCCTACTGTATATGTTTGTATTTCTTTAAATTGTTTTTAAATTTACTTTTATTTTATTTTTAATTTTTTTGGTTTTTCTTCTATTTTTTGTTTTTTTATTTTTAATATTTAAAATTTTTCTTAAATTTGTTTTAATTTTTTTTTAATTTTTTGTGTTTTTTTTAATTTTTTTCGAATTTTTTTTAAATTTTTTTTAATTTTTAAATTTTTTTTAATATTATTAATTTATTTTTAATTTGTTTTTTATCTTTTTTAATATTTTTCAGGACAAAGTATTCGTGGTTAATTCATTTATCTTTTTTCGGGACAAGCGCAGCAACAATTATTGTTCGAGGGGCTTTGAACCCGCGTTTTATAGCGCCGGCTTTTGTGTAAGGCTTCAATTATATATATATATATATATATATATATATATAGATAGATAGATAGATAGATAGATAGATAGATAGATAGATAGATAGATAGATAGATAGATAGATAGATAGATGTATAGATATATAGATATAGATATAGATATAGATATAGATATAGATATAGATATAGATATATAGATATAGATATAGATATATAGATATAGATATAGATATAGATATGGGTATAGATATAGATATAGATATGGATATAGATATAGATATAGATATATAGATATAAATATAGATATTT
>OY986951.1:959646-974646 GCA_963920595.1 Eimeria praecox
TTGCCCTTAAATTGTAAGAACTTCAATAAAAATCAAATTAAACGTAATAACGTATACGTGTTCTCTGTCTCTCATACCAGCAGCAGCAGCAGCAGCAGCAGCAGCACTTGCTGTTGCTGTTGCTGCTGCTGCTGCTGCTGCAGCAGCAGCAGCAGCAAACGGTTTAGGGTTGATAGACAGCAAGGGCTGTCTTTAGGGTTTTAAGCTTCGCTTCTTCTGTTTCATTGAGAAGCTGCAGCAGCAGCTGAATCTCCTTCCTGTACAAAACAAGCTAAACCCTAAACCCTAAACCCTAAACCCTAAACCCTAAACCCTAAACCCTAAACCCTAAACCCTCACCTTGTTAAGCTGCCTGTATGCTGCAGCAGAAGACTCTCAAAAGATTGCAGCAGCGCCTCGCAGTCAAACGCCGCATCAGCAAAACCCCGAAGTAACCCCAGCGCATTAGAAACCTGAACACACAAACCCTAAACCCTAAACCCTAAACCCTAAACCCTAAACCCTAAACCCTAACCCTAGATTCTGTATGTTTTTATCCTTGACAGTCAACATCACGCATATTTGCAATACAGCGAAACTCGAAGCTCTGCCATTTCTTTCTTCTGACTCATAAAAAATTTAGGGTTTAGGGTTTAGGGTTTAGGGTTTAGGGTTTAGGGTTTAGGGTTTAGGGTTTACGGTGGTTTGATGACACGTCTCAATTGCTCTTTCTTCGATTTGTTTGAGAAGGAGAGGAAAGCGAAGTCCGCAGGCATTCAACCCAACAACTGCTCTACTGAGTTCTGTACATAAACCCTAAACCCTAAACCCTAAACCCTAAACCCTAAACCCCAAACCCTAAACCCTGAACCCTAAATCCTAAATCCTAAATCCTAGAACTTAAACCCTAAATCCTAAACCCTAGCACGTAAACCCTAAACCCTAAACCCCAAACCCTAAACCCTAAATCCTAAATCCTAAATCCTAAATCCTAGAACGTAAATCCTAAACCCTAAACCCTAAGCTCTTTGATGCGCGCATTGAAGAGGGGACGGAGGCACTCAAAAGCAAAGGCTGTAGGGTTTAGGGTTTAGGGTTTAGGGTTTAGGGTTTAGGGTTTAGGGTTTAGGGTTTGGCGGACCTGCGGGCTGTAATGAAGGGACAGACGCAGCTATCTTTCTCCATACAAGGCGGCCCAGCAACTGCAACTGCTGCTGCTGCTGCTGCTGCTGCTGCTGCTGCCGCTGCTGCTGCTGCTGCTGCTGCAGCGTTGCTGCCTCCAAAATCCTAAGAACTTCGCTCCCTGCAGCACATCAAAACCCTAAACCCTAAACCCTAAACCCTAAACCCTAAACCCTAAACCCTAAGCCCGTGAAGCGACATACCTGATAGCTGATGAAGAAGCCGTGGCAGGTGGTTGTTGAGGTGTACGTACACCTCAGGATATGCTTCTAAGGGTTTAACACGAGCAGAGAGAAGCGCAATTATAATAAATAAACTTCTGCCTGCAGACAAGGGTTTGTCTGCTGCTGCTGCTGCTGCTGCTGTTGCTGCTGCTGCTGCTGTTGCTGCTGCTGCTGCTGTTGCTGCTGCTGCTGCTGCGGCTGCTGCAACTGCTGCACTCGCAGGGGTGACTTCTGCTGCTGCAGATGCTTTTGCTGCTGCTGCTGCTGCTGCTGCTGCTGCATGCGCCTGCTGCTGTTGTTGCTGCTGCTGCTGCTGCAGCTGCTGCAGCAGCTGCTGCATCTGCGGCTGCTGCTGCAGTCTACGCACAACTCGATTTCTTCTCTCATGCGATAGAGTACCTAACAACGGCGCCAAAGCCACGAAAAACCCTGAACACAAACCCTAAACCCTAAACCCTAAACCCTAAACCCTAAACCCTAAACCCTAAACCCTAAACCCTAAACCCTAACCCCTATCCCTTGAATTCTGGCCTTTAAATCCTTATATTCTTACTCCTTTTGAACAACCAACCCTAAACCCTAAACCCTAACCCCTAAACCCTAAACCCTAAACCGTAAACCCTAAACCCTAGTGTATGGATATGTGTATAATAAAACCTGTGTCTCTATCATGTGCATGCATAGCAGCAGCAACAAGAGCAGCATCTTGTAGAGAGAAGATATGTAGTGTCTCCTTCACTCTTCGCCCCCATACATGCCAAAATCCTTCTGTTTTTATGGTTTTATTATTTGGTTTTAGATTATTATTTATATTTAATTTGAATAAAGAAGAAGAAGAAGGAGAAGAAGAAGAAGAAGATAAATATAATAAAAGCAACTCATTAGATGTACACACTAAACCATCCACGTCCGAAGACACTAACACATCCTGCACACAAACCCTAAACCCTAAACCCTAAACCCTAAACCCTAAACCCTAAACCCTAAACCCTAACCCCTAAACCCTAAACCCTAGATATGATATCTCAAACACTAGAAAAGACATGAGGAAACGTGCTACCAATTTTTTGGCTGTGGTTTTGCTATCAATCCAACCTAAGACCTTCCTGATTCTAGGGTTTAGGGTTTAGGGTTTAGGGTTTAGGGTTTAGGGTTTACTCTGTAATGTTTTCTATAGATCTTCGGGTTTATAACAAACTTAATACGACGCCACGGACCGTCAGACAGGCCATGAGCTGTCGACACACACAAAGAACGCCCTGGCCCCCCTCCTTGTAAAATACGAGAAACCCTAAACATCCTAAACCCTAAACCCTAAACCCTAAACCCTAAACCCTAAACCCTAAACCCTAGACCCTAAACCCTAAACCCTGGAGGAGGAATCGAAACACTGAATCCGAAGCATCGGGGCATGTCTGTACTACAAACACCGAAGAAGAATGATGAGCGAGAGGCTGTAGATACACCTGCTGCTGCTGTTGCTGCTGCTGCTGCTGCTGTTGCTGCTGCTGCTGCTGCTGTTGCTGCTGCTGCTGCTGATCGGGTTGCTGTGTTGCTGCTGCTGTTGGTGGTGTTGCTGTTGCTGCTGATATTGCTGCTATGGTTGCTGCTGCTGCTGCTGCTGCTGCTGCTGCTGTTGTTGTTGTTGGTGGTGGTGGTGGGGCTCGACACTACGCCCTTCAAATGTTTTGAAAACCCTAAACCCTAAACCCTAAACCCTAAACCCTAAACCCCCGATTTGAGGCGAGAAGCCTCATGAGGTTTTGGCCTCGAGTGGCGCTAGTCGGCTGCCAGCATCGAGTGTATCTGTGGTGTACATACACCTAAATATATATAAAATATATAATTTAATTATGAAAAGAGAGAGAAAAAGTAATTAAAACATAATAAATAAATTATATTTAATTTATTTATACTCTAACTTCTCCGATAACATACATGCGACGACATTTGGGGCTTACTTGCTGCTGTGCATGCAGAGGCCGTGGGTCTTGAACCCTAAACCCTAAACCCTAAACCCTAAACCCTAGATACCCTAAACCCTAAACCCTAGAACAGCACTTGCCAACATCGGGGTTTGTAATTAGGGTTTTTCTTTTGTCTTCTTCTCAACCCGTCGCCCCTACGTGGCTTGCGGCCTTGTGAGTGATGGTAGCGGGGCTTAGGGTTTAGGGTTTAGGGTTTAGGGTTTAGGGTTTAGGGTTTAGGGTTTAGGGTTTAGGGTTTAGCATCGTTTTGATTTTAATTGATACTAAGTTGATGCTGTCATTCTATTGTATTATTCCCTGGCTTGAAGCAGTGGGGTAGGAGGAAAACCCAAGAGGGTCGAGGGTTTAGGGTCTAGGGTTTAGGGTTTAGGGTTTAGGGTTTAGGGTTTAGGGTTTAGTCTATCTGTTCAGCTACCGTAAAACTGACGAGTGGGAAAATGGCGGCCGCAGTGGATCACCTCCTTCCACAGGTGAGGGTTTAGGGTTTAGGGTTTAGGGTTTGAAGGGGAGGGTTTAACGTCTAGGGTTTAGGGTTTAGGGTTTAGGGTTTAGGGTTTAGGGGTTTGATTGCTCAGGACTTGTCAAAGCTTGATGTCACCAAGCTTACGCCTTTGTCTCCGGAAGTCATAAGCCGTCAGGTAAACCCTAAACCCTAAACCCTAAACCCTAAACCCTAGAATGATTTGTTTCTTACGTTTGAGAGTGTGTGGGGTGGGCAGAAGAGGTGTGGTAAAGGGCCTAGGGTTTAGGGTTTAGGGTTTAGGGTTTAGGGTTTAGGGTTTAGGGTTTATGGGTCTCAGGCGACTATCAACTTCGGAACAATCGGGCATGTCGCTCACGGCAAGTCTACAGTTGTACGCGCCGTCTCGGGTGTACAGACAGTTCGATTTAAACACGAGAAAGAGAGAAATATTACTATTAAATTAGGGTGAGACAGTGCATTAGGGGTTAGGGTTTAGGGTTTAGGGTTTGGAGATTGTACAGTGTGACCGAGCTGTTGAACACATACAGTGGGATCAAGAGAAGGGTTTTAGGGTTTAGGGTTTAGGGTTTATATGTAGTTTCTATATTTTGAGTTTCAAATTTGTATATCTTATTTGTTATTGTTTACTAGGGTTTAGGGTTTAGGGTTTAGGGTTTAGGGTTTAGGGTTTGTGTTGGGGTGTATGTACAACAGATACGCGAATGCAAAGATATACAAATGTACAAACCCCGATTGCCCTCCGCCTGAGTGTTATCGTTCTTACGGTTCTTCTAAAGAGGATGAGCCTCCGTGTTTGAGGCCGGGGTGTGGGGCCAAGATGAAGTTAATGAGGTTAGGGTTTAGGGTTTAGGGTTTAGGGTTTAGGGTTTAGGGGTATTGGTGGTTGGGTGGGGTTAGGGTTTAGGGTTTAGGATCAGACGACGCCTCAGTATTGTATGTTCTTAAGAAGATGAGTTGTTTAAACTTTCTATGCCACTGACAACACGATTCTGGGATTAGGGTTTAGGGTTTAGGGTTTAGGGTTTAGGGTTTAGGGTTTTTGTGGTGTCTAGACACGTTTCTTTTGTGGATTGTCCTGGTCACGATATTTTAATGACTACTGCAATTCATCTTAAACGAATCTAGGGTTTCGTATCTAGGGTTTAGGGTTTCGTATCTAGGGTTTAGGGTTTAGGGTTTAGGGTTTATTTTTTATTTTTTTTGTGGTGTCTAGACACGTTTCTTTTGTGGATTGTCCCGGCCACGATATTTTAATGGCTACGATGTTAAACGGAGCTGCGGTTATGGATGCGGCATTATTATTAATTGCGGGGAATGAAAGTTGCCCCCAACCGCAAACATCAGAGCACCTTGCTGCTGTTGAAATTATGAGGCTACAACATATTATTATACTACAGGTTCGAAAGATATATATATATATATATATATATATATATATATATATATATATATATATATATAAACCCCATCAACCCTAAACCCTAGATATAATATATATATTATATCTAGGGTTTAGGGTTGATGGGGTTTATAAGAGAAGGGTTAGGGTTTAGGGTTTTAGGGGTTAGGGGGGATAAGGGGGGATAGAGCCAGCGACAGAGAGATAGAAGTGCGAATTAGGGTTTGAGGTTTTGGGGTTAGGGGAGGGGGGGGAGGTCAGGGTGTAGGTAGGGTTTAGAGGTTAGGGTTTAGGGTTTAGGGTTTAGGGTTTAGGGTTTGGAGCATGTGTGGTTGGATGCAGAACAAAGTTGAGTTGATCAAGGAATCTCAGGCGTTGCAGCAGCAGCAAGAAATAAAACAATTCGTAGCAGGTATAAACCCTAAACCCTAAACCCTAAACCCTAGCAGCAGGGAGGCTGATAGGTGTTGTGGTTTGCTGCTGCTGCTGTCAGAAGCTCCGGGATTAGGGTTTAGGGTTTGGGGTTTAGGGTTTAGGGTTTATAGTAATTTGGCGTATTATGTATTAAAGTTTGTATTATATTATTTATATGGTTATGTTCAATGGAGAAGTGTTTATTATTTAATATGCAATTATTGATATTGTTTTTCTAGGGTTTAGGGTTTAGGGTTTAGGGTTTAGGGTTTAGGGTTTGTGTGATATAGGGACTGCTGCGGACAAGGCCCCCATCATTCCTGTCTCTGCTGTGTTACGATATAATATTGATGTTCTCTGCGAGTTTATTTGTACCTTAGTACCTGTACCCCACAGAGACTTTACTCGCCCCCCACAATTAATTATTATACGTTCGTTTGATGTTAATAAGGTATATCTTATTATTGAAGCATTAGGGTTTAGGGTTTAGGGTTTAGGGTTTAGGATCAGGGGTTCGGGATTCGAGGGTTTGGGGGATAGGGTTTAGGGTTTAGGGTTTAGATTTGGGGTTCGAGGGTTTAGGGTTTAGACTTGGGGGTTCGCGGGTTTAGGGTTTAGGGTTAGAGGGTTGCTGTGTGGGGTTTGTTAAGATTGGTTTGGGAGGTTAGGGTTTAGGGTTTAGGGTTTAGGATTACTTGTTTAGGGTTTTGAGTTTAGGGGGTGTTTAGGGTGTAGGATGTAATATTAGTATCTGATGGAATTTGAATTTGAAAATTTGAAAACTAGGGTTTAGGGTTTAGGGTTTAGGGTTTAGGGTTTAGGGTTTAGGGTTTAGGGTTTAGGGTTTGTGTAACAGCCTGGAGAGGAGGCAGAGAAGCTACAAGGAGGTGTTGCTGGTGGATCGATCAGTGAGGGTTTATTAAAAGTTGGTGACGAGATAGAAATACGTCCGGGGATAATTACAAAAGATTCGACAGGATTCATTCAATGCAGGTCAGAAACCCTAGGTTTAGGGTTTAGGGTTTAGAAATTAGGGTTTACCAGTTGGGGTGGAGGGGGGGGGGGAAGGGGGTTGGATGCGACGGAATTGTGGGGGTTCTTGGCTGCGTGGGGTGTATATATATATATATATATATATATATATATATATATAATATTATATCATATCATATTATATTATATTATATTATATTATATCATATTACATATATACATATATTCTAATTTCTCTCTTTTTATTTTCTGATTTGTTTTTTTGTCTTTGTTTAATTATTTGTATTTATATTTTCTATTATTGACTGCCCTATATATATATATATATATATATATATATATATATATATATATATATATATATATATATATATATATATATATATATTTGTTTAAATATTATTTATGTATGTATGTATTTATTTATTTATTTGTTTATTTGTTTATTTGTTAGACCGATAGCATCAAAAGTAATATCTTTATTTGCTGAGGAGAATGCTTTACAGTTCGCTGTTCCCGGGGGTTTAATTGGGGTTGGTACGAGGGTAGATCCCACACTAACAAGAGCAGATAGACTTGTAGGGCAAGTGCTAGGCCATCCAGGCCTTCTTCCTGAATGTTATATTGAAATTGATGTTAATTATTATCTACTTAGAAGACTTCTTGGGGTTAAGAGCCAGGTACGAAACACAGATATATATATATATATATATATATATATATATATATATATATATAGGGTTTAGGGTTTTGGGGTTTGGGGTTTGGGGTTTAGGGACGGGGGGGTTAAGGGTTTAGGGGATTGAGGGTTAAATGTTTACAGTTAACGGTTTAGGTTTTTTAGGGTTTAGGGTTTTTAGGGTATCTAGGGTATCTAGGGTTTAGGGTTTTTAGGGTTTAGGGTTTAGGGTATCTAGGGTTTAGGGTTTAGGGTATCTAGGGTTTAGGGTTAAGGGTTTAGGGTTTATTTTCAGGAGGGTGACAAATCAACGAAGGTTTCAAAATTAAAGAAGGGGGAGTTTGTTATGGTTAACGTTGGCTCCACATCTGTAGGCGCGCGAGTAGCAGGAGTAAAACCCGAGATAGCTAAGCTGGAGCTTACTGGACCTGTCTGCACCAGGGTGAGGACTGCCTAGGGTTTAGGGTTTAGGGTTGGAGGGGTTCGAGGGGTTCGAGGGGTTGGAGGGGTTTGGGGGGGGTTGAGGGGTTGGAGAGGTTTGAGGTTTGGGGGGTTGTTTAGGGTTTAGGGTTTAGGGGTTTTAGGGTTTGGGGTTGGGGAGGTTCAGGGTTTAGGAATTAGGGTTTAGGGTTTAGGGTTTAGGGTTTGGAGTGCAAGTTAGATAGGGTTTAGGGTTTATGGGGATGAGGTATAGTAGGACGATGTGTGTATGGCATTGAATCCTGCATAGCTTTCAAACCCTAAACCCTAAACCCTAAACCCTAAACCCTAATTTGTGTTATTTCAGGTAGGAGACAAAGTAGCGCTGAGTCGCCGCGTAGATAAACATTGGAGGTTAATTGGATGGGGGCAGATTAACAAGGGAAAGACCCTTCTCCTTCAAGAACCTCTCTAAACCCTAAACCCTAAACCCTAAACCCTAAACCCTAGCTTGGAAAGGAAAAACATGAAGCAAATAGCAGTGTATCGGATGCTCGCCCCGCTGCATCATGATGCTGCTGCAGCAGCAACAGCAGCAGCAGCAGCAGCAACAGCTGCAGCAGCAACAGCAGCAGCAGCAACAGCAGCAGCAGCAACAGCAGCAGCAGCAACAGCAGCAGCAGCAACAGCAGCAGCAGCAACAGCAGCAGCAGCAACAGCAGCAGCAGCAACAGCAGCAGCAGCAACAGCAGCGAGTAGTGCAGCAGCTAGAGAGTGTTTCGAGAGGGGGTTTGTTGTAAACCCTAAACCCTAAACCCTCATCCGTTTTGGTGTTTTCGGCTTAACAAGCAAAACGAAATTATTTAATTTAGGGTTTAGGGTTGAGCGTCAAGAGCTGCAGCACCCCTAGGGTTTGGGGTTTAGTAGTACTCGTAAAGTATTTCTAGCATCCCCCAGGGTATATATATAGGACGCTAGGGTTTAGGGTTTAGGGTTTAGGGTTTAGGGTTTAGGGTTTACTCCTGAATAACGCTACTGCTGCTCCTGCTGCTAGCAGTCGTTGCCTTCGCGGCAGCAACAGCAACAGCAGCTGCAGCAGCTGCTGCTGCAGCAGCAGCAGCAGCAACACTAGCAGCAGCAGCAACACTAGCAGCAGCAGCAGCACGATTAGCAGCAGGTGTCAGAAACATCGTGGCAAACGAAATGAGACGCAGCAGCAGCTGCTGCTGCTGCTGCTTCTGCTGCTGCTGCTTCTGCTGCTGCTGCTGCTGCAGCACTAACGTACGCCACAGCAGCAGCAGCAGCAGCAGCAGCAGCAGCAGCAAAATGCAGCCTTTGCTGCTAGCTGCATACAAATACACACGAACAGCATATCCGCATGCGCCTATTGCTGCTGCTGCTCCTGCTGCTGCTGCTGCTGCTGCTGCAGTACATTCAATTTGCCGCTGCTGCTTCTTTGCCTTCGCAAATAACTCTGTTGATGCTGCTGCTGTTGGCGCTGCTGCTGCTGCTGCTGCTGCTGGCAATGCTGCTGTTTCTGCTGCCTTTCGCGCTGCTGCTGCTGCTGTCGGTGCTGCTGCTGTTGCTGCTGTTGCTGCTGCAGGGCTACCTGCCTTCATGCCGCTTTGGCTGCTGCATTTGCTGCTGCCGTAACAGCATAAGCAGCAATTGCAGCAGCAGCAGCACTTGCAGCTGCTGCTGTTGCAGCAGCAGCTGCTGCTGCTGCTGTTGTAGTTGCTGCTGCTGCTGCTGTTGCAGCTGCTGCTGCTGCTGCTGCAAGTATTATTTTTTTGTTTTTTTTTTCTGTGTTTTTCTTTTCTTTGTTTTTGGCTTTGCTGCTTCCGCAGGATCAGCCAAACGAAACGGCAGCGGAGGCAGCAGCAGCACCTGCTGCTGCTGCTGCTGCTGCTGCTGCTGCTGCGGTTGCTGCTGCTGGTTCGAAGCACCCCTTTAGATAGCAGCACAGCAGACACACACACACACACACAACAGGCATATACGTACAAAGATAGCTGCTGCTTTAGTTGCTGCTGTTGCTGCTGTTGCTGCTGCTGCTGCTGCTGCTGCTGCTGCTGCACAACCCCTAGCTAGATGCAGCAGCAAAAGCAGCAGCAGCAGCAGTAGCAGCAGCAGCAGTAGCAGCAGCAGCAGTAGCAGCAGCAGCAGTAGCAGCAGCAATTAAAAACTCACTTCTTTGAAGCAGCAGCTTTGCCCTTAGTCGGAGGCTTCTTTGCTGCTGCTGCTGCTGCTGCTGCTGCTGCTTTCTTTCCTTTCTTCTTCTGCCGCAGCAGCAGCAGCTGTTGCTGCTGCTGCTCTCGATAAGCAGCAACAGCCTCAAACACACTCGGCTGCTGCAGCACCGACGCCGACATTGCAGAGGGGCAATCTGAGGCAGCAGCAGCAGCAGCAGCAGCAGCAGCAACAGCAGCAGCAGCAACAGCAACAATGAAAACAGCAGCAGAACGTTTATGACAGCAAGAGGATTTGAGAGCAGCAGCTCAAGCTGCAACAGCAGCAACAGCGGCAGCAGCAGCAACTGCACCAGCAGCAGCAACAACAACAGCAGCAGCAACTGCGGCAGCAGCAACAGCAGCAGCAGCAACAGCAGCAGCAGCAGCAACAGACTTACCTCGCTTTGCTGCAGCTACTCTACGACGAGAGGCTGCAGCAGCTGTGGCATTGGGCTCAAACGAAATGATTGGTGCTGCTGCTGCTGTTGCTGTTGCTGCTGTTGTTGTTGTTGTTGTTGCTGTTGCTGTTGCTGCTTCTGCTGTTGCTGCTTCTGCTGTTGCTTCTGCTGTTGCTGCTGCTGCTGCTGCTGCGCCCGAGTCGTCAATGTTTCTCTATTCCTCACAGGAACACCCGCAAACCCTAGTCCTAAAACCCTAATCTAAACCCTAAACCCTAAACCCTAAACCCTCAACACCCCACCCTTGAACCCCTAGACAGCTTAAACCCATAAAAGCCAACCCCAAAACCCTAAACCCTAAACCCTAAACCCTATCATGTTTCCCTCTGTCTGAATGAGTGCTAGTCAGGTGTGTTCGACCCTAAACCCTAAACCCTAAACCCTAAACCCTAAACCCTAAACCCTAAACTCACGACAGGTGCCATCGCTCGCAAGGTAGCTGTAGGTGTGGGCGCTGCAACTGTATTGTGTCTCTGCTGCTGCATCAGCTGTTGCTGCTGCTGCTGCTGCTGCATATCTTGCTCGTCTTGCTGCTGCAGCAGCAGCTGCTGCTGCTGCAGCTCGTCGCTTGACAGCTCCTCATATTCTTCTTCTTCTTCTTCTTCTGCTGCTGCTGCTGCTGTTTTCTGCTGCTCCCTAGGGGAATCCCCTAAGCCACATGTTGCAACAGTGTGTCGCTGCTGCTGCAGCAGACGGCAGCGCTGCTTCCACTCTTCTCGCTGCCCCCTGCAGCAGCAGCAGCAGCAGCAGCAGCAGCAGCAGCAGCAGCAGCAGCAGCAACAGCAGCAGCAGCACCAGTAGGAGCAGGAGCAGCAGAGCCAGCAACGGCTGCAGCATCCATTTTATTTGCTGAGGACCCTCTAAGTATCTGAAACCCTAAACCCTAAACCCTAAACCCTAAACCCTAAACCCTAGATGCTAAACCCTCAAAGCGTACTTGGTAGTCTCGCCAGGATTCCAAATGGATCTCGTTGCCCTGCAGGCATCAAGGGTTTAGGGTTTAGGGTTTGGGGTTTAGGGTTTAGGGTTTAGAGTTTGTAATTGCTCATTGAAGCAGTGGAGGCACTTGTAGGCTGCAAACCCTAAACCCCACACACTCCCCCAAGAATCTAGGGTTTAGGGTTTAGGGTTTAGGGTTTAGGGTTTAGGGTTTAGGTTTTAGGGTTTAGGGTTTAGGGTTTTACGGTACCCTTGAACTTGACGTGCAATAGCGTCTCGGTGAGCCTGCCACGCCTCTATGCGCTCCTTCCTCTCAGCTTCTCTTCTATATCACAAACCCTAAACCCTAGACCCTAAACCCTAAACCCTAAATCCTAAATCCTAAACACCCTAAACCCTAATGTTAAAACCTTACTTTGTAGGTAACAAGGCCGCATGGCCAACAACGGCACCGCTACGGCCTAGGTCTTAGGGTTTTATGGCTTAGGGTTTAGGGTTTAGGGTTTAGGGTTTAGGGTTTAGGGCGCACTCGGCTGCAGCCTGCTCTTTCTGTCGAGCAGCAAACCACCGCTGATGCAGCTGCGCCTCCACAAGTGAACGGCGGTCAGACGCAGGGTATCCTAAAAACATACACCTTAAACCCTAAACCCTAAACCCTAAACCCTAAACCCTAAACCCTAGCATAAGCCTAAGGCGAAAAATTGTAGGTGCCGAGGACAAATGGAAAGCAGGGATAGCCAAAGTTAAACCCTAAATATCTAAACCCTAAACCCTAAACCCTAAACCCTAAACCCTAAAAGCCTAAACCGTAAACCCTAATTCCTTAGATTGATCTCTGTGCCAAGCAGTCCGAGGAGGGTTGGTGAAGTTCTATCTGCCCGCAAACCCCAACACCTAAACCCTAAACCCTAAACCCTAAACCCTAATTTTTATGAATCTAAACCCAAGCATCTAAACCCTAAATTCTAATTTCTAGGTCCTAGACCCTAAACCCTTACTCCCAAACCCTAAACCCTAAACCCTACATCTTGCTCGTGTTTATCGGGCATAGCACCCCACAGTGTTCTTGTATTTTTGTTTTGTGCTATCTTTATTGTTTCTAATATAAATATTGTGTTAATAAATAAATAAATACATTAAAATATCATGTATATATATAATATAAATATAAATTTAAAATTGACTGAAGTGGGATTCGAACCCACGCCCGCGAGGACTGCGGCCTGAACGCAGCGCCTTAGACCACTCGGCCATCCAGCCGAGATCCAGTCGAAACCCTAAACCCTAAACCCTAAACCCTAAACCCTAAACCCTAAACCCTAAACCCTAATTCCTAACCCTTAACCTCTAAAACGAAACCCTAATTGTTGGAGGATACAACCCTAATGCTCGCTTTTGTATGTCTTCGTTGCTTGCTAGCTGATTCAGTACTCAACATTTTATTTACATTAGGGTTTAGGGTTTAGGGTTTACGCTGTAGGGTTTATGTTTAGGATTCGAAAGCCACGTTAAGGGGCACTATTGCAGTATTCAAATAGTATACGCTACGCCTTCTTTCTATCATAAGCCTACACAAACCCTAAACCCTAAACCCTAAACCCTAAATCGAGCTAAACCTAAGTCCTAAACCCTAAACCCTAAACCCTAAATCACGCTAAACCTAAATCCTAGCCCCTAAACCCTAAACCCTAAACGCTACCACTGCTGCTTTCGGGCTCAGACTGTTGCAGGGATGCCCTTGAAATCCCTGCCTATCTCAGCCAGCCTAGGGTTTAGGGTTTAGGGTTTAGGGTTTAGGGTTTAGGGTTTAGGGTTTAGGGTTTCTTACCCTGAAATTGAAACTGCAGGGGCCTCGTTGGTGGTTCTGCTGCTTCTTCTTCTTCATTAACTCCCATCGGCAGCACAAGACCCCACGGTGTATTGCCACGAGGGATTTGATAATCAAACGGACAGGATGTGCTGCTGCTGCTGCTGCTGCTGCTGCTGCTGCTTTCTGGGTGCTGCTGCTGCTGCTGCTGCTGCTGCTGCTGCTTTGCAGCAGCAGGCCGGAAGAGGACTTTCATTTTATACAGGCGAAGTTTGTCTGCTGGAGTGCATGTGGGGATATGAGACATAATATAATCGTAAAAGGGATTGGCTGCTTCCTGCTGCTGCTGCTGCTGCTGCTGTTGCTGCTGCTGTTGTTGCAGGTCTTGCTGCTGCTCGTCCTCCTGCTGCTCTTCCTGTTGTTCGTATTCATCGTCATCTTCTTCATCTTGCTGCTGCTGCTGCAGCAGCAGATGCTGCTGCTTCCAGAAAGCAGAACCAGGTAGGGGTATATCTGCTGGCTCTAAGAAACAACCCCCTATCAACTTTTCCTGCTGCTGCTGTTGCTGCTGTTGCTGCTGCTGCTGCTGCTGCTGCTGCTGCTGCAGTCGCTGCTGCTGCTGCTGCTGCAGCAGCAGTAGTCTCTGCTGCTGCTGCTCCTCCTCTTCCTTTTTTTGAGGACAGCAGAATCTCAAATACCATTGATAGATATCTTCAAGCTGCCGGGATTGGCTTCGTGGGGCATTAGGCTGCTGCAGCAGCAGCAGCAAACGCTGCAGCTCAATATACACCTGACGCTCTCTTATGGCAGCAACATCTCCTCCTTCCCTCCTGCTGCTACTGCTGCTGCTGCTGCTGCTGCTGCTGCTGCTGCTGCTAGCCTGAGCTTCTATGTTTTGCTTCAAGGTGTTGAAGGTCTCCACCATAGAATTAAACTTAGGGCTAACATGTAAGCAGCCCCCCAGTAGTTGAGTATCTGCTGCTGCTGCTGCTGCTGCTGCTGCTGCTGCTGCTGCTGGTGTTGCTGCCGCTGTTGCTGCTACGGAAGGGTTGGAGGCAGCAGAGGCAGCAGCAGCAGCAGCAGCAGCTTTCTTCTGTTCTGTGGCAGCATCTCCAGTTTGCTGATTTGATGAGACAGCAGCTCGTTGTTGCTGCTGCTGCTGCTGCTGCTGCTGTTTATCTTCTGTTGTTGCTGGTATTGTTGCTGCAGCAGCATCAGTTTCTGCTTTAGCTGCTGCTGCTGCTGCTGCAGCTTCTGCTGCTGCTGCAGCTGTTGCTGCACTTCTTGATAACAAGAAGAACCGCCGTGCAGCAGCAAGCTTCCCGCTGCTTAGGACTCCCCTAGCAGCGGCACCAGCAGCAACAGCAGCAGCAAATGCATCTATCTGCTGCTGCAGCGGCAGAGGCCTCCAAGCCCCAACAGCAGCAGGATGGCCGTAGGCAGCAATATATGATTCCTTCAATTTCTTTGTTAAACAATTTAGATTTGTTCTCTTACCCCGAGTTTTATTCTTTGGGGGCTTGACCGGCATCTTCTAGGGTTTAGGGTTTAGGGTTTAGGGTTTAGGGTTTAGGGTTGGATGGTTAGTAGCTGCCTTGAGCAGCAGGCAGAGAGATCAGAGACAGTAAGGAAACGAAAGCAGCAGCAAGACAGAAGCAGCAGCAACGCCGGTTACGGCTGCTGTAGATGCTGCAAGTTAGAGGTTATCTGACAGCAGCAGAGACAGCAGCAGCAGCAGCAGCAGACATAGCAGCAGCAGACATAGCAGCAGCTGCAGCAGGAAGCCAGCAGCAGCAGACGGCG
>OY986951.1:982146-1014646 GCA_963920595.1 Eimeria praecox
TGCGGTTTGTTGTTGTTGCTGCTGCTGCGGTTTGTTGTTGTTGCTGGTGCTGCTGTTTGTTGTTGCTGATGTTTGTTGGTGTTGCTGCTGCTGCTGCAGTTTGTTGTTGCTGCTGTTGTTGCTGTTGATGCAGGTGTTGCTGCTGTTTGTTGTTGTTGCTGCTTCTGCTGTTTGTTGTTGTTGCTGCTGGTACTGGTGTTGCTGTTGCTGCTGCTGTTTGTTGTTGCTGCTGCTTCGGTTGTTTGTTGGTGTTGCTGCTGCTGCTGGTGTTGCTGTTGCTGCTGCTGGTGTTTGTTGTTGCTGCTGCTTCTGTTGTTTGTTGGTGTTGCTGCTGCTCTTTGTTGCTGGTGTTTGTTTCAAGAGCGCTGCTTTTGTTGCTGCTCGGGTGTTGCTGCTGCTGCTGCTGGTTAGACACGCTGTAACGGTGTAGAGTAAATGCTGCTGTTGCTGCTGTTGCTGCTGCTGCTGCTGCTGCAGGATATGCATACATTGAGTTTGGGTCCGAGCTGGCAGCTCAGCATGCCGTGCTGCTGTCGGATTCGACTTTGAAAGACAGACAAATCAAAGTATGTTTGTAGCTACTTCGGTGTAGGGTTTTTGAGGCGAAGGGTCTACGGTCTAACTAGGGTCTAGGGTTTAGGGTTTAGGGTTTAGGGTTTAGGGTTTGGGGTGTATATGCAGGTGGTTTCAAAGAGAAAAAACATACCAGGAATGTCCCGCGGCAGAGGAGGAGTCTGGAGGCCTCGGGGGGCGATACCCTTTCGTGGGCGGTAGGGGCTTCAAACCCTAAACCCTAAACCCTAAACCCTAAATCAGAAGATAATAGAGTCGTAGTCCTGCAGTCTTAACCAAAGATTAGGGTTTAGGGATGCGCGGAGGGTTTACGTGCAAGTGCACGGTCAGGTTGCGGGCTTTGAGTTTAGATTTTAGGGTCTAGGGGTTTAGGGTTTAGGGTTTAGGGTTTAGGGTTTGCGTGTTTGTTTGCTTTCAGAGGCAGAGGTGGCGGTGGCTTCAGGCCAATGTATAGAGGCCGTGGGGGTGCTGGGAGAGGTTATGGGAGGCCTTACTAAACCCCAAACCCTAAACCCTAGATTCAGGGTTTCGCAATGTGTCTAATGCTTAGGGTTTAGGGTTTAGGGTTTAGGGGTTTGAGGCTGCCCTATTAAGGCAGCTGTTGGTGTCTATATTTGCCGTTGAATCAATACGTGCAGCAAGAGCTGCTGCTCGCTGCTGCTGCTGCTGCTCTAGCTGCAGCAGCAGCTGCTGCTGCTGCTGCTGCTGTCGTCATAGCCGCGTCTGTACCTGTTGTTGCAACTGCCCTCAGCAGCAGTTGGAGCAGCAGCAGCAACAGCAGCAACAGCAGCAGCAGCAGCAGCAGCATGGGCTGTCTGTGGGCTTTCGGTTTTCTTTGATTTGCTTGATCTGTCTGTTCGTCTCTCACCTTTGCAGCAACTGTCTGCTTTCTCAGAAACAAAATAATATTTATTTTAATTTAAATACAGGATAGTATGAAGAGAACGGCAGAGAGAGAGAGAGAGACAGAGACAGAAGAAGAATAAGAAGAAGAAATAGAGGGAGATATCGTTCGTCTCTGCTTCTCCTAGTTCTAGTAGATCTGTCTTTGTTTATCTTTGGCTTCACTCTTCCTCCTCTGTCTTCTTGCTGCTTTACATGTCTGGGGCTGCTCTTAGACAGCTTGCTTAACAGGGTTTAGGGTTTAGGGTTTAGGGTTTAGGGTTTAGGGCTTGGGGTTTAGGGTTTAGGGTTTAGGGCTTGGGGTTTAGGGTTTAGGGTTTAGGGTTTAGGTATAGAGGTCCACTGTAATAAGGATTAGAGATATGAGAGAAGATTATGAATATACACTTTGTCTCTCTGCTTGCTGCAACACCATATATAAACACAGCATTCGTATAATATATCTATTTATATTATCTATAGATAGATATACATATATATATATATATATATATATTAGAGAGAATTCGTATTGTTATTTGTATGTACATAATATATAATACACATAATGTATTATATGTAGAGGAAGGCAAATGCTTGAGGACCCTCAGGGTTTGTTGTTTCTTCTAATGTTAGCATTAAGTTGATGAAATAAACTGCACATATACATATATATATATAATACATAAATAAAGCACACATATATATACATATAATGCATATATATAGATATAGATAATATAAATAAAACGGCAGGGAGAGAAGGGAAGGAAGAAAGGGGGGGTGATCAGCCTGTCGATATCATAGGCGCACGGCGATGAAGTTGAACAGTGTGTATGGAATCAAATCACAGTATATAAATTGTTCTAAATAATATATTTTTAAATAATAAAATAAAAAATTATTTTGATAAGCTATCAAATTATATATTTTGTTTTTATTTCGAAAGCTGTACGCCGCAATAGTGGCTTCGGGTTTCCTGGTCTGCCCAGGTAAATCTATCTTCTGTCTGTTTATAATGATGCGATGAATGCAATTCATCGCATCATTATTTATTCTAAATAAATAATAATAATAAAACTAAATTATTTTCAGACAATTTTGAGGTATTTGAAAACTTCATACTCCCCATATTTGAAAGAAAATCCTGAAACCCACAGCTCGGGCGCCTCGAGTTTTCTGTTTGGCTTCGATACACTACATGAGAGCAGAGAGGTTTTATTGGGGCATTCTTCTCCTCAGAATATCTTCTCTGTAAGTTTATTATGTTATTTCAATAAAAATAATGAATTTAAATTCAAATTAATTGCAAACAAGTGCAAGATCGGGGTCTACAAAGGCGAAATTGCCTTCGCCCTGCCAGCAGACAGACAACCGTCATGACTTTCTGCGATCTGCACTTCTTCAGGTAATTAAGCCAATAAACATTCATTTTTTTCATGGAATTTATTTTATTTTAGGGTTTTATATACAAATAATTGAGGATTCCTCCTTTTTTCATGATGAGATCGGGCAGCCGACGCCTCGTTAACACCTCATCTGCTGAAGATGTAGTTCGGAAACCTTCTCAGCATTTGGTTTTTATGAACAAGTTTATACTTTTCTAGTTTTCAGGTATTTGAAAGAGAAGAATACATACTTCTGCAGATCTATATCAACTTCCTTGTATCCTTTCTTCACGGCCTAAGCCCTTGCTATCATAAATACTCAGGCGGCTGTGGATAGCAGCAGTTCTCTCGCCTGAACACAGCTTCTGCAGCATCATATCGGCTGCTTTTAAAGCGGGATTGCCCCTGCAGCAGCAGCAGCTGCTGCTGCTGGTGCCTCTGCTGCTGCAGCTGCTGCTGCAGCTGCAGCAGCAGCTGCAGCAGCAGCAGCAGTTTGCTATGGGGATGTATCGTAGTCTTCTGAGGTTTGTCTTGTTTTTCTTTTATTTTGAGGCCTTTTGTTCTTTTGTTGGTTCAACGAGCTTGCAGATGCATCTTCGAGTGTCTCGCCAACCCTCAGTCGACATCTCGCATCTAAATGTTTTATCTCCGCTGAAGTTGCTGCAGCATTCTTGTAAGAAGGGTTTATACAAGAAATGCTGCTGTTTCCTGCAGCAGCAGCAGCAGCAGCAGCAGGTGATAGAGCCTATCTGCATGCGCATGCAACACACTGCTGCAGCATCCCCTTCTTCTCATTGCAACCATCGATGCCTTTCAAATGATCTTCTTCAACAGAGGAGATATCTCAGAAACCCTCTAAATATCTCCAAACCCCTGCAGCAGCTCCTTCACCCGAGCTATGTGCAGCAGCAGCAGCAGCCGCAGCAGCAGCAGCAACGTCAGCTGTATGCCTATGGGGCCCAACCAGATGCATGCGACAGCAGCAGCAGCAGCACCAGCAGCAGCAGCAGCAACGCCACCAACTCCAGCAGCAGAAGCTGCAGCAGCAGCAATATCTATGTGGACTTTATGAAAGGACACGAGTTTGGGGTGTACATACACCTGCCGTTTTGTCTGCGCCGGTGTCATTTTTGTGCGTTTCCTATTGTGCTGCTGCCTGACAGCAGCAAAGCAGCAGCAGCAGCAGCAGCAGAATCGTATCTTCCTCTGCTGCAGCAGGAGATGACGGCGGAGTTTGAATCTTTCTTAAAGCCGCATAGACAACGCGTGCAGCAGCTGAAGCAGCTTCTGCAGCAGCAGCAAGACGAGCTGCAGCAGCATCCACTGAACGAGGGGCAGCAGCAGCAGCAGCAGCAGCAGCAGCAGCAGCAGAAGATTGCGCCTCTCGCCGATATGAAGGAAGCAATGATGCGCGTATTATTTCCAGAAGCAAATGTAAACAAGCCAAACAGCAGATCTGTTGTTGCTTCAACAGCAGCAGCTGCTGCTGCTCCTGCTGCTGCTCCTGCCGCAGCACCTGCTGCTGCTCCTGCTGCAGCACCTGCTGCAGCACCTGCTGCAGCAGCACGAGGCAGGCGGATGCTGCGCTCTGTATACTTTGGCGGGGGAACTCCTTCTCTAATGCCGCCGAAGATGCTGCAGCAGCTGCTGCAGCAGATTGAAGCCTTTGAAGCTGATCTGCTGCAGCTGCTGCAGCAGCAACAGCAGCTACTTGCAACAGTACAGCGGAGCTTACCGGACCACAAACACGAAGACACACCGTCACAGCAACAGCAACAGCAGCAACAGCAGCAGCAGCAACAGCAGCAGCAGCAACAGCAGCAGCAGCAACGGCAGCAGCAGCAACAGCAGCAGCAGCAACGGCAGCAGCAGCAACAGCAGCAGCAGCAACAGCAGCAGCAGCAGCAAGATGAACAGCCTGAGGTGTCAATAGAGATATACCCAGGTAAGGATGAAGGGTTTGCTGCTGTGTCTTTCATTGTTATATGTTTTCTGTTGCTGCAGAAGAGCCTCAAACATTCTTGGAGGAGCACCACTGCTGCTGCTGCTGCTGCCGCTGCTGCTGCTGCTGCTGCCTCTTGATTGCATGCACGACAAGCTGGTGCTCAGCTTCTGTTTCTATTGCTGCTGCTGTTCCTGCTGCTGCTGCTGCTGTAGGTACACTCGACGCAGAGCGACTGCAGGCATATTTATCTATTGGGGTAAATCGCTTCTCTCTCGGCGTTCAAACGCTGCACGAGCCGACGCTTAGAATACTGGGAAGGCTTCCTGCAAGCAGCAGCAGCAACAGCAGCAGCAACAGCAGAAACAGCAGCAACAACAGCAGCAATAGCAGCACCAGCATCAACAGCAACAACAACAGCAACAGCAGCAACAGCAACAGCAGCAGCAACAGCAACAGCAACAGCAACAGCAGCAGCAGCAACAGCAACAGCAACAGCAGCAGCAACAGCAGCAACAGCAACAGCAACAGCAGCAGCAGCAGGGTGCCCAGTCACAGTCGGGACAGTCTGAGTGCTCTGCGTTTGCTGCGGGACTTTGGTTTGCTGCATCGAACTTCAGTTGATTTGATTTTGAGTGTACAGACACCTCAGCAGCTGCTGCGGGAGTTGAGGCTGCTGGCGAGGCTTCGTGTTAGCCACATATCTTTATATGAACTCCAAGTCAGGCCAAACCCCCTGCTGCTGCTGCTGTTGCTACTGCTGCTGCTGCTGCTGTTGCTGCTGCTGCTGTTGCTACTGCTGCTGCTGCTGCTGCTGTCGGTAGAGAAGCAGCAGCAAACGCAGGCATACGTTTCATGTAGAACAAGACAGCCGTTGAAAGAGTAGCTGCCGCAGCAGAAGCTGCTGCTGCAGCAGCAGCAGCTGCAGCAGCAGCAGCAGCAGCAGCAGCAGCAACAGTAGGATGAAGAAGAGCTGCTGCGCTGCATCTGTGCTGCTGAATGTGCTTCAGCTTGATGAGGGCTCACGTTTCTATCGAAAACCCCCGCAAAACCTCCCCGACCCAGACACCTCAGCTGCTGCTCTCAGTGCTGCTTCTCGGTCAGCTGTTGCTGTTGCTGCTGCTGCTGCTGCTGCTGTTGTTGTTGTTGTTGGTGGTGGTGGTGGTGGTGCTGCTGCTGCTGCTGCAGAGCGTATCCAGCAGCAGCAGCAGCCATGTTGAGGTGTACGTTAATGAAGTGTACGGACAGCAGACAGAGAGAGGCATCTGTTCATATTTTATAATATATATATTTGTTTTTTTGTTTGCAGACTTCTTCAGAAATGTGGCTATGAGCATTATGAGGTTTCCTCCTTCGCTCTCATGTGTACATACACCCGAAACAGCATAGCAATCCTAACAGCAGCAGATAGCGTTTATCCTTGCAGGCTGAGGTTGTGCTGTATGCATACTACACCTACACAGTTCTAGCTGTACATACACCTGAAAATGCCGTATCGTGTGTTTATATTTTTCTGTTTTAGAAGCCCTCAATAAATGTATAATTGTGTGGAGCTCTGCGGTGTTTATGCTGCAGCAGGAAACAGAGCTGGTGACGAGTCGCAGCAGCAGCAGCAGCAGCAGCAGCAGCTACAGCCCAGCAGCAGCAGCAGCAACAACAACAACAGCAGCAGCAGCAGCAGATGTATACACTCTCAGCTGTACTGGAGTGGGGGGACTGTCTTTGGGTTCGGCTTAGGAGCCTCTTCTTTTGTGCGAGGGCGAAGACAAGCAAACCCCAGAGGGTGCTAAACCCTAAACCCTAAACCCTAAACCCTAGACCCTAAACCCTCGAGATTGTTTAGAAACAATCTTAAACATAAATATGTACTTAAACGACAATATTTAGGGTTTGTTTGTAACACGAGGAACTGCTGTCACTGCTGCAACGCTCTGTCTGTCTGTCTGTCTGTCTGTCTGTCTGTCTTTGTTTTCTTCCTTCTCCCTCTTCTTCAGCCTATCTTCTTACAAAGTGTCTCTGCAGCAAAACCCCAAAGATATAGAAAAGGAGGGCCTTACGAGGTGGACGTACACCCGAATGCAAGAGCTGTTGATGCTCAGTCTCCGCACCGCCGATGGTGTTGATTTAATGCATCTACTGACCCTATCCAAAGCAGCAGCAGCAGCAGCAGCAGCTGTTGCTGAACCAGCAGCACGAGCAGCTGCAGCAGAGGCTGCTTTGAAGCTCCTGCTGCAGCCAGCAGCAACAGTAGAAGAGCTGCTGCGCTGCAGCGCTGCTGTGGCGGACTGCTCAGCAGCTGCAGCAGAAGAAGATGAAATAGCAGCAAAATCAACAGGCAAAGATAAAGAAGGAGAAGGGGCGTTGCTGCTGCTGCAGCAGGTGCTTCCTTCTGTATTGTCAGGTGCAGCTGGATACCTACGTCGCCCTGAGGTCGCTGAAATTAGGGTGTACGTACACCCGAATATGCACTTAGCGCCTCAGAACCCCAACAGCCCTTCTCAGAATCTCATCGAGCCAAACTTTGGGGCTGCATGCGCTTCGCTGCTGAAAGAACTCGAAGAACAAGATGCTGAGTTATTGGAGACAGAAGTAGAGGGGCAGTGGAGACTGAGGATATTATCGAGTGAATCCGATACAGCAGTCGCTGCAAAGACACTGCGGCTTCTTCATATGCTGGACAGACACCGCAACAGCAGCAGCATAAGCTGCCGGATGCTGCTGAAAGCACCCGACGGGCTGCTGCTGAGCGATGCCGTCTCGAGAGATATATTTATACAGCTCGATGAGGCGTGTAAACCTGTAGAAAAACTGTTAGAACATGCATCATGAGTAATTTGTATGGGTAGTCTCACCATATTCTTTGTATGCCACAGATAAACATAAACCTTCAATAAGACAGACCTTTAGAAAGCAACAGGGTCTTAGCTGGTTTAGCTTGCAGATCATGTCAGTACTAAGCAGTATGGAGAGGAAGAAAGTAGTCTGTCTTCTACTGTTTACTCTCGATGTACTGACGTGATGCCTACAGGGTTATACCCCCGGGCGCCCTGTTCTGGTGTGGGCCCGCAGTAGCCCGGCGGTAGGGGCTTCAAAGAGCAACTTAGGGCACTCCATAGAGAGTAGGAGGCTACAGAAGCGATGGATCGTGCGAAAGCTTCTGAAACTGAAAGGGCTGGCGTTTCGCATGAGCTGCTCGTGCAATGTATAATTTAGGGACACGTGCAATAAAGCGATAGTCTGCCTGCCAGAGGGCAAAGACACAACACTTCTCTAACTACCTTGCTGCAACGAGCATAGCCGCAGGACTCGCCAGCTGCCGTTGAACTGTTTAGTCCTCAGCTTAGTTTAAGTTGGAGGCTTCATGCCTCCAATTCCTCACATCTTAACTCTAGCTGTAGCACTGCTGAAGGAAGCGTCGCGATTAATTCATGGCATGCAAACTCGGAAGCTTCCTGCATGGTTTCCCAGCTCATGTTGTCATGGCTACTGGTTCGTCTGATGCTACGTGATGGGCTAAGTGATGGAGCATTCGACTCAGCGGTGATGGCAACTAACTACTTCAGAACCCTCCATAGATGTGAGGTCTCGTTCAAGCATGCGGTATGGCCTGTCTCGAGCTGGTAAGGATGCTTCTACTGGCAGGCTGGCTAGTGAGGGCCATGCAAGTGTTTAACGAGTCAGTGCTGTGCTAGTACATCCACTAAAAGGGAGTGGAGTATGTACGTTACCAAGGGGTGATTGATTACGTTTGCATTGCCATAGGGCTTGCAGTACTGTGTGATGCAACTCAAGGCAGGCCTCCTCATTTGCGTATCAGCCTCCGGCCCTTGTGGAGCTCAAGGGAAGACGCCTAGAGACTGGAAGAAAGGCCACTGGTTTGGGAGGAACTCATGTTTATAAGTATTTCGACTATGTTACAGCTCACAATGGCCCTCGGTTGTAATCGGGAATAATAGCCGGATGAATTAAGACGAACAGTCATTAGCTGAGGTTCCCCCACTCACACAGGTGAGAGGCCAGCTAAATAGCAATTTTGGGTTACAACAACAGCAAGCCGTGAAGGCATTTGGCCCCCGAACGAGGCAGTAATCTGTTGTTCGCACCAAGTCAAAGAATCAGCCTTGTGCCCCATCGAGTAGTGGAGATTGGTAAGAACCTTCCCTCTAGCGCAGAAGGGCCAAACGGCTCGGCTCCTCTCGCACTGGCATTGGGAAGGGCGGAGTATCCACAGGCAAGCATGTTTCTATAGCGAAATCAATTCATTCAGAATATATCTGCCATTCCCGACTGTCCAGCTGTGTCAGGCGCTCCAGTCGGCGAGTTGGAAGGACGAGGGGATGGAAGGAGGGAGATATGCAGCGGAATTTGGTACTTTTTTTGAGGAGTGCACTTGCTATCAAACTGCAGACTAAGAACTGCAGTTGCTGTCGGCATCTCCTTTATTCGGAGAGGAAGCACAACAATGGCGGGTATATTTTAGCAGGGGTACGGCTTTCTTGGAGTGCATCCGGAGATTGAAAGCTTTTCAACATGCGCTTCGGTGCACACTTATCCCTGCTTTCGAAGGAAATATCGTAGAGCTGAAGAAACTTAAACCGGGGGAGCTGTTGGTAGAGCATCACATTTAGAAGTGCCAGTCCGAGGTGAACAGATGCCCAGAGGCGGACTCGGAGCTTCTACACTTACTGTTCACAGCAGAGCTAACCCTTGGAGGGATGCAGCCCGTAACTGTCTCGGCAGTTGACCCGTGTCCTTGTGGTAAAACTGTGGAACTCGTTGAGGCAATGGCGTACTTACGTAAAGGTTGCGTAAAGGATGAAAAAAATGTCACTTCCACCGCCTTAGCTGAAAAGGAAGAAGACGAGTTTGGAGCTGAGGTGGATATAAAGCATATGGATATTGGGGTTTTGAATGCATGACCCACTTACGAAAGAACAAAACGGTTTAACTGATAGCAGGCTACGCATTCGGCACACAGCGGAACCGGGAGGAAGCATTGAGAGGAGTATCTGCTTCTTTTGCAATAAGCAAGGTCCCTCTTCGGGATTGCAGACGCATGAAAAACTGTAAGGAGCTGGGGACGCAATGCTTCGAGCAGCGTCATCAAGGAGACAAGCAAGGAGAAACAAAAACCACTGTGACCACCATGTGGTTTGAAAAAGCACAAAGGGATGAGTGCTTCCTCGTGAGCAATTAGCTTATTAGGGGTTCATGCCTCCGCTGCAGAGGACAAGCCGGAGCTGGCAAAGCTAGGAACCCCTCGATGGTGACTGCTCACGCGGTACAGTCACAAGGAGATTCAGCAGCTCTTAGGTTTCGCGCTGCCTTGCCCCAACTTTAGTTGTGGATTCGCTTGCATTTGGGCTCCAACAACGGATCCACCAAAAAAGTATAAACAATTTGCTTGGACAGTCAACGTAGAGGAAGGCGGTATAAACCTCCTCATATACATATGGCCTCCAGTGCTGAAACTCCCTGATTTCTAGGAGCCTTTTATATAACGGATATGGCCTCCAGAACTGGTATTCCGTGATTTTGATGGGCTTTTTTCTCCAGCAGTCAGTGCCAATGAGGCTGCGATTGGGGTGATAGTCTCTTATCAAAACAACAAGTAAAAATCGCACCAGATACTAGCCTGCTACATACATTGTCCCACCAAAAGAGCAGAAGCATCTGGCACGCGAGAAGGAACTCACCTGCCAGATCCTTCTGCTCTTTCGGTGGGTTTCGGCCGGTTTTGTGGAGGGGTTACAAGCTTTCACATTATTTATGACATGCATGTGTCTGTTCAAGCCAATCACCAATCCCTGGCACACCTGGTGAAGAGGTTTCAAGAATTCGATAACGAAAGAGTTGTTCGGTGGCCTTGCAGGCTCACGCAGCACTGCTGCACATTAAGCCATGTCAAAGCTTTAACCAGGGCGGTGGTTTAAGCACTCTGCCGACGCTCTGTGTTCCGCCACTGGAATTGCCTGTGATTATTTCCGTTTACTTTCGAAAATGGGTTCTTCTTGTTCCTTAAATACTCACGTGGATTCTTTTTGTGCTAAGCTACAGAATGAGCGACGGAGTAATCACTGCAACAGAAACTATGATCCCTAGTGATGCGAACAACGCATCGAATCGTCCGATGATGCGCTCCAGCTTCGCGTTGCACAGAAATTTTGCGCAGAGTGCACGATCAAGGTTTTGCTGACTATGGTAGGATGAATACAAAAGTGGAGCAAGCGGCCGCGTCTTTTTCAGTGCTAGAATGCACACCGCAGTCAAGCAGCATGCCCGTACTTCTCCGAAATATATGCAGCAAAAACAACGGAGCAAGTGCAAGGTCGGACTTCTGCAGATTACTCTGGCTCCTCAATGGTTTTGGACGATACCTCAAAGCATGTTGCAGCAGTTTTACCATCAGTTAGTGGCTGTGGCACCATTTCGTGTCGTCCTGCATAGAATTGGCGAGAATGGCCACGTCGAACCCTGTTTAAGTTTAGTGACAATCCACGGAGTGGGCCAGCTATTCCTCAATCGCCTCTGGAAGCTTCACTGTATTCGAAACCCCGTCCTAACTCGCACAATCCGGGGGCTTACAAGCACCTTCTGGTGCTCATTCATGGCATGGCTAAATTTCGACTGTCGAATGACCACAGCAAAACACGTGCACACAGGCAGTGAAGCTGATCGTAAGAACCCCACGCTTGTGCAGGATTTGTTGCTCTCTTGCTAGCGAATTTTATAAAAGTGGATTAATTTCCTTCTTTGTGAGGAATGCAGATATATTGCAACAGAGTTGTCTTGGACGAGCTGCTGTGCTGCTGCCTTGGTCTCCACATCAACGCCGTTGTCTGAGCTAACGCTATGCTTCTTCGTTAGCAACAAGTACTCCCGCCAATGCTGGCATCATGCTCGGCTTGAACAGACGTGAGCGCTCATCTGGAAAGCAGAAGAACGGAAGGAAAGAGACTAAGGCAAGCGACCTGTGGCAGTCACTTTCGCGCTGGAGACTTGGCTCTAGCAAATTCTCAAGCTGTTCCCCTTCCGTAGGAGGGGAGCCACCCCACCCTATGCTTGCTAGGGCTCTTTACGGCTTTTGCTCGGGTGCAGGCTTATATCTAACACGTGGAGATGCCACAATACCATATGTTGTTGGAAGACTAAAACGGCAAGAAGGATCGCAAAATCCCTGACTTCTCCCCATAAAACCGCAGATTGCCGCCAACAACGCTTTGCTTTCTCCTAATGTGGGGCTGAACCCACCCTTTAGGACTGGTGGAGCCACGCCTCACGCGCATATTGAGGTCATTCAGCAACATCATTTTAGTCTCCCAACCTAAGCGTGAAGTGTAAGGCGGCCCACTGGCGTGCGGAAGTCAAGGATTGCCCCACCTCGCCTATGCTAACAACCCCAGTAGCACAAATAGCATTAGCAAAGGATCAGAGTAAGAAGCACCAGAAACGGCTCCAGCAGCAGCAGGGGCAATTATCTCAACTGTGCGATAGCAATAAGGCTTAAAATAATGGCAGCAGCGGAAACAATAGCAGCAGTGCTAGCAGCGGCAACGCCAGCATCACCAACACCTGCAACAGCGGGCAGGGCAGCGGATCACCACGAGGAGGGGCAGCAGCAGAATCGTGAGAACTCACACACGCAGGCACACACACACAGATACACACACACACGCACACACACACACGCACATACACAAGCAACGCAGCAGCAAGAGACATGAAATGGAAATGCAGAGGAACCACGCCGTCCAACAGCCGTAAATGCTGCAGAATTCCCCCCTCTCGAACTACTCATCCCTTTCTGCGCAACCAGACATGTGCGTGCTATATGCTGATGGCCGAGAGGGTCGACGTATCTTTAAGCTGATACCTACGCATCTAGTTGCAGTGCAGATTAGCAACTGTAGGCTGTGAAGCCGTTTAAAAGGTGCCTACCGCTTCACTGCATGCATACGAATTGTGCTAGGGTGCATTTTCTCGTGTGGGTGACTAGCAGCAGAATTTGCAGCAAGTTGAGGGCAGAGCTTGACACGGCAGCTCCTCTCCTTCACAAACCTAAGTCGTCACGTCGATGTACCCTGAACGCCAAAAGGCTGCGGATGCAGCCCGATGATTTCCGGGAATTCTTATTCTAAGTATATTACTCTGTTGGTGCTAAAGACGATGCTTTGAGAAGGTCAACGGCTTCAGCCACACAAAGCGGCCCCACATGCAAGTATAACAGCCACGGCTCCCTTTGATGCATGCACGCTGACACTGTAGGCAATCGCTAAATACTTATATCGTGTCCCTCAGTATCTATCCTGCGGGTAAGTAAGTAGAAGTACATGCACGAACTCTAAGCAGACCATTCTGCAATGTGTGCCTTGGCTTGTAGATGAAAGTTGTATTTTAACGTCATTTTGTATCCCGTCAATCATGTAATTGAACAAAGAATGAGTATAAAAAACTCTTTGTTGGATATCCTTAAACAAATTAGTTTATTAGTTCAAATACGTGCAGCATAACAAGGACCGGAGGCGGCACACAGTGCTTGCTATGGTATATCGCAGTAGAAGAGGTATTTGTGTGTATAAGAAGCATCAATTCTGCATATATGATAGGATATAAATGTCTAAATATATAAATTAATGACTATTATTTGTTTTAATGAAGTAAAATATATATATGCATGCATGCAAGCATGTTAAGCGAAGTTGTCTGGTAGTAGCGCTACAGCTACAGCGGCGGGGCTGTGGGGGTCCGCTGCGGCCGCCTGCTCTCTTGCACCCATGACCGCAGGGTAGAAAGGAGAGCGATGTGGGGTGAAGGGTATAAATTTTCGCGACATTTTGTGGATTGCGGTTTTCGTTTTTCATTAAAAATGTCGCACAGAAAATTTGAACGGCCTCGTCATGGCTCTTTGGGCTTCTGCCCAAGGAAGCGCTGCCGCCGTCATAGGGGGAAAGGTGAGTATATTCGTGTATTACTACTCTTCTCTTTGCGGTTTCTACGGTATTTTGTATTGTTAAATCTATTCTTTTATTCTTTTATAACACTTTAATGTATGTTTTCTCGTTTTATTCCATAGAACAACCACCATTCAACACCTACCATAGCCCAAGAGGGGCAGTCACATTCGTCCATACAGTAGGGGCTGAATGTTTGGGTTTCTGCATTTGTATATATCCATTTCTGTTGTTTTAATTTGAATATTTGAAGGATTATACGAAATCTCACATCAATTTTAGACAATACAGCAATCACGGATTGTATGATAGCTCTTCTACTCTCTCTACCTTCGCCTATGACGACAAGAAGAAGATATTGATATCTTCTTTATTCTTTTACTATAATATATCTCTTGTGTTTCGTTTTCAGTAAAGGCCTTCCCCAAGGATGATCCCTCAAAGCCTCCTCATCTAACCGCCTTCATGGGCTACAAGGCCGGAATGACTCACATCGTTCGTGAGGTCGAGCGTCCCGGATCTAGTGAGTTGCTCTTATTGTTTGTTTCAATAGAATAAATAGATAATATATATATATATATATATATATAGCTGTTATGTCCTTACAAACTTCCTCTTAATCTTATTCTCCTGGGGGCATAATTATATATATATATATATATATATATATATATATATATATATATATATATATATATATATATATAGCTGTTATGTCCTTACAAACTTCCTCTTAATCTTATTCCCTTGGGCGCTGGGTTTAAATGCTCATCATCAACGATGTTGCTGCGACCCTTCTGCTGTCTACAAGCACCTTCTATCTGTTCTTCTTGAACAGTGTTTGTGGTGTATATTTGAAAACAGCAGCACCCTAAATCAAATGGATTGAGTTGAGTTCTGCTCCTCAATGCAGGCTTCCATATTCCTAATCTTGGGCTACTGGCTTCATCTTAAACAATACAGTAGTAGTAATATTATTGTATTGTTTGATGAAACCTCACTCGCTTATGCGGGGCTGCTCCTGAGAAAAACCATGGAAGTATCAATAATTCAAGTTGAATGTATGTTGTGTTGTTCTGTCGTTGTTTTTTATATCTTTGTTTTTGTTTGTGTTGTTTTATTTTATTATTATTTATTATACTTTTCTTCTTCTGTTTCTCTATTTATCTTCAGAGCTCCATAAGAAGGAGGTTGTTGAGGCGGTAACAATTGTAGAATCTCCTCCTATGGTTTGTGTTGGTGTTGTTGGTTATATTGAAACACCACACGGATTAAGAGCTCTTTCAACTGTATGGGCGGGGCATTTAAGTGAAGAGTGTCGACGTCGTTTTTATAAAAATTGGTACAAGAGTAAGAAGAAAGCATTCACAAGATACTCAAAAAAATACGCAGAAAACAATAAAATGCAGGCGGAAATCGACACAATTAAACAACATTGTTCTGTTATTCGAGCGATCTGCCACACACAACCCAGCAAAACACCAACAGGATTAAGAAAGGCTCATATCATGGAGATTCAAGTTAATGGCGGTACTGTGGCCGAGAAGGTAAATCAAAAACATGAACACAATACGAATTTCGGGTGTATGTACATCGATTTTGTATTCAAATCCTCGTATCATGAACTCTGCAATTATCAGATTCATGTTTTTTCGATTTCGTTTCTTCATGTGTTTCTGTTTCTTTTTTTCCCTCTATTTTGTTTTGATTGTGTTGTGTTTCTTCATTCTTCTCTGTATATTTGGATATGTGTTTCTTTTATTTCAGGTTGATTTCGTGACGAAGATGTTCGAGTCCCCTGTGCCAATCAGCGCAGTGTTTGAACAAGACGAAATGTTGGATGTGATTGGTGTTACTAAGGGTCATGGAGTGAAAGGTGTGGTTTCACGTTTCGGTGTTACTCGTCTGCCTCGTAAGACACATAGAGGATTAAGGAAGGTTGCTTGTATTGGTGCTTGGCATCCAGCACGCGTTCAATTCCAGGTACCTCGACATGGTCAGAAGGGCTACTTCCATCGTACAGAAATGAATAAGAAGGTCTATCGTATCGGCAGCGGGACAGATCCTCGTAATGGGTCTACAGATGCAGACTTAACCGAAAAACGTATAACACCTATGGGCGGATTCCCTCATTATGGTGAAGTCCGAAATGATTTCATCATGATCAAGGGCTGTATTGTAGGAAGCAAGAAGAGACCCATTACTTTGAGAAAGACCCTCGTCCCTCGTACATCACGAAAAGCCCTCGAGAACATTCATCTTAAATTTATTGATACCTCCTCCAAATTCGGTCATGGCCGCTTCCAAACATCTGAGGAGAAGGCGAAATTCTATGGACCTCTCAAGGGATCTGCAGGTCTCTAATCTATTTATACTAGAAAGAAAAGTATGTGAGAGACTCGTTGCTATCCCTTTCATTAACAAAAGTGCACGTATAGATACAAGAATTGTTGTTTGAATCGCAGCAATTCACCCGTGATATATATATATATATATATATATATATATATATATATATATATAAACAACACTTGCTTGCTCTTAAATAATGAGGGGTATGTAGCATCTCCCTCTCTGTTTCATAAAACAAACCGAAAACTACGTGCAACAACTAAAGCTTTAACAGTCCTTTTTTTATCTTGTTGACATGTATATTATCTTATTTATTCTTCTTTCTCTTCATCACTCTTTTGTATTCCCTCATATTTGTTTTCGTGTTCTCCTTCGGGTGCTGGGTTTAAATGCTCATCTTAACGATGTTGCTGCGACCCTTCTGCTGTCTACAAGCACCTTCTCTCTGTTCTTCTTGAACAGTGTTTGTGGTGTATATTTGAAAACAGCAGCACCCTAAATCAAATGGATTGAGTTGAGTTCTGCTCCTCAGTGCAGGCTTCCATATTCCTAATCTTGGGCTACTGGCTTCATCTTAAACAATACAGTAGTAGTAATATTATTGTATTGTTTGGTGAAACCTCACTCGCTTATGCGGGGCTGCTCCTGAGAAAAACCATGGAAGTATCAATTCCTTTATATTTTATGTTTAATTATATGCCAGTATATTCTGTACAATGCGTGTATGCGAGTGTCTCTGTCTGTCTGTATATATATATATATATATATGTATACTGTATATCTGTGCTGTGCTCTTGTATAAATATAGTTATAGTTGTGTAGGCGCTGGGTTTAAATGCTCATCTTAACGATGTTGCTGCGACCCTTCTGCTGTCTACAAGCACCTTTCTCTGTTTTTGTTTGAACAGATATTGTGGTGTATATTTGAAAACAGCAGCGCCGTATATCAATTGGATTGAGTTGAGTTCTGCTCCTCAATGCAGGCTTCCATATTCCTAATCTTGGGTTACTGGTTTCATCTTAAACAATTCAATATTTTTATTGATTTGTTTGATGAAACCAAACTCGCTTATGCGGGGCTGCTCCTGAGAAAAACCATGGAAGTATCAAATATTGTTTCTTATTCATATTTTCTGGTTGTTTATTATACTTGTTGATTATAACCATAGAAGTATTACATATTGTTTCTCATTTATATTTTCTACTGTTTATTATACTTGTTGATTTAAACCATGGAAGTATTAAATATTGTTTCTTATTTATATTTTCTACTGTTTATTATACTTGTTGATTATAAGCATGGAAGTATCAAATATTGTTTCTTATTCATATTTTCTGGTTGTTTATTATACTTGTTGATTATAACCATACAAGTATTAAATATTGTTTCTTATTTATATTTTCTACTGTTTATTATACTTGTTGATTATAAGCATGGAAGTATCAAATATTGTTTCTTATTCATATTTTCTGATTGCTTATTATACTTGTTGATTAAAACCATGGAAGTATTACATATTGTTTCATATTTATATTTTCTGACTGTTTATTATACTTGTTGATTATAACCATAGAAGTATTACATATTGTTTCTCATTTATATTTTCTACTGTTTATTATACTTGTTGATTATAAGAGGGGTTTTTTGATGAAAATTTCCTTTTCACCCAAAATCGTCTGAATCGATGTGACGATTTCAAGGTTACCATGCATCACCATCTGATGCCCTCCCCCCCTCCTATTGATGTTTATTGTTTATTTAATTTATACTTTGCAGTTATTTAATTTATTCTTTTATATTCATGTATAAGCATTTCCTTGGGTGCTGGGTTTAAATGCTCATCTTAGCGATGTTGCTGCGGCCCTTCTGCTGTCTACAAGCACCTTCTATCTGTTCTTCTTGAACAGTGTTTGTGGTGTATATTTGAAAACAGCAGCACCCTAAATCAAATGGATTGAGTTGAGTTCTGCTCCTCAATGCAGGCTTCCATATTCCTAATCTTGGGCTACTGGTTTCATATTTGATAATACAATATATATTTATTGCATTATCTGATGAAACCTCACTCGCTTATGCGGGGCTGCTCCTGAGAAAAACCATGGAAGTATCAATTCATAAGTACAAGTGTATGTTTTCATAATATATAAATATAACTGAGTAGTAGCCCTTTAGATCGATTTCAGACAGAGTTCAGGACTAGTTGATTGCTCTCTTAGTAGCTAGTTGCATTAAGAGCAGTTTAGGTTTTTATATTACTTTTGTCTCTAACAAGTTAAAGTAGAAGATAAACGCCATGAGTATTCGTTAATATATGAATCGTCGTAGGATATTCTATTTTATATTCTGCTCGGAGGTTTCGTTGTTGGCCTTCGATTGGCGCAGCGTTTGACCTTCAAACTTTTTTTATCTACAAATTTTCATATATATATATATATATATATATATATATACATATATATAAACTTTGAATTTTTAATTTATTTAATATTTTTAGAACGCGTTGTTTCTTGTTCCGTAGCTAAGTGAGCTGTAGGGGAGCAAAGCGATTGTAGTAGTAGGATAGCAACGGAGGCTAGCGATGAATTGAACGAATAAATTATATATATGTATATATATATATATATATATATATATATATATATATATATATATAGGTAGATAGATATAGATAGATATATTAGTGTTGTTTCAGTTTTTCCTCAAAAACTCTTCCTTCTTTGAAGAGGAAGATGTTTATGTGTTTTATCCTTCGGTTTCCAGAAAATTGTGGCTGTGCGGTTCTTCTCTGCTGTATATTCGTGAGGGTGGCTTTGAAAAAAAAAAGCATGCACTGTTTATATATATATATATATATATATATATATATATATATATATATATATATATATTATGAGAGCAAAAAGAAGAGAAGGTCTTTCGAGAGATAGTGGAATAGAGTAAGAAATTTAAATAAAAAATACAAATAACTGGCTTTTCATTCTACAGCTCGTTAAGATGTTAGTTCAACAAATTTAAGAAACTACAATTCATCGCCTTCGCTGCGAGCCAAGAAACATATTTTTCTAATTTTCACTGCCTCGGAGATCAACACTATCAGGATCAATGCCATGACTGCAGCAAACAATACATATATATATATATATATATATATATATATATAGATAGATAGATAGATAGATATAGATATATAGATATATAGATATATAGATATATAGATATATATAGATATAAATATAAATATATATATATATATATATATATATATATAGATATAGATATATAGATATGTATATAATATTAAGATACTAACAAACAGTGCATGCTATGTAGCGTTTCTGAAGGGGGAACTGATAGATAATAGAACAGAAGCTGAATCCGATTGATTGCATCACAAAGGATACGAAAACACGAGAAAAAAACGCGATTAAATGCGAGAAATAATAAAATATCAAAATAAAAACAATACTAAATATTTGTTTCTCCATATTTTTATTCTACTGTGCAAATAACACAAAAGAAACATAGCAACGCCAGCCAGCCGCCGTCATACAGCAGAAAAGCAGCAAACAGACGCAATCAAACCCAAGCCAAGAAATTAAATACAAATAAAATAATAGAAAAAGTAGTAATGCAATAAAGGAAAAAAACAAACAAATCCTCACCGACGCAGACTAGCACGCTCTAGAGCATAAGGCCAGCACGTAGTATTGTAGTTGTGGTAGTCGGGGATCCCGTATGACCTAAAGCGAAGGCAATATATAAATATAATATTATATATAATCAAATGTAATAATCTATTATAATATATATACATATATATATAATATATACAGAGGAGGGCTTGCTACAATACAACGTGCACAGCAATATGTGTTCGCTCGCGTGTGTGTTGGTTGAACTCCTCGATATTCAACAAACATCAGCAGACGCAAATGGAGCTAAAAGTGAGATTATATAGAAGAATTTCATTTACAGTATTGACAGGAGTCAAAGGGTGAGAAGAAATAGAGAAAAAAACGGAAAGAAATGAGCTTAAAACAACAAAGTAGCGCAGAAGATCGCAGCAAACAAAAGGAGAAACAACATCAAACAGACATTCAACACGACACGAAAAGCACATCTACTTATCCCACAAGAATAAACTAAAAAAGATTTAATAGAATTGTTTTTGTTTCATTTAAAACAAAAACAAACTTTCCTGCTTTCTCTCGCTTCTCTTACCATCTAGCATACTTGTCGAGAGCTGCTATACCTATAATCCCCCCCCAAACAGTTTTTGAAAACCATCCTGATCTGAATACGAGGCCCATATGCGCCATTTTCTGAAGATAAAAACATAAAAATAAACAAATATATATTATTATTAACAAATGAAAAAAGAGGAATGAATAGATGAAAACTACTACTACTACTTCATCACAGACCAAACAAAGGGTTAATCTATCATCATAGGTTGCAGAAAACACACATAAAATCAATTCAAATATAAATAAATGGAGAAAAATACGATATAGAAAACAATATTGTAAAATAGAAGACTTATTCATTTCATTTCCGCTGGTTCGTTGGGCAGGTATGCGGCAATGACGCACATAAAATAGAAGCTGCTGAGCCTCAAATAAGGCTTTTCTTTGTTTTTATTCATTAAAACTAATTAATTTTCTATCATAAATACAAATAATTTGTACATTTCTGCAAAATTTGAGGTCTGTATGTGTTTAGTTGATGGCGCCTATCAGAGCCATCACATCATTCTTATCTTACCGTGTCGCTTTCCTATTAATCCTCTTCCTTTTCAGTATTTTAATTTGTTTTTGAATTAATATTTCTTAATAAATAAATAAATATATTTAAATGCAAAAACGCCGTATAATGTCTACCGTTTCAAGGAAGATCGAGTCATGCCAGCCCCAACACACCAACAATGTTGATATCGTTGAGTTGTCAACAACTTCTCTCTCTCGTTTTTGTTTTTAAATAAAATTAAATTAAATTTATACAATTAAATATATAATTACTGCATCATAAAACATATATCAATAACATTTGCATACAAGGATGTTCATTTAAACGCGCCTTTCCACTTTTCCGATGGACTCTGTAAGAAATATCTGCAACAAAGATACTTCAATCATCAACTACAAATTTGTATTCTCTACTGCTTTTGCAGCCGTACGAATATATATATATATATGTATATATATATATATATATATATATATATATATATATATATATATATATATATATATATATATATATTGCTTATAACACATTCAACAACATCTACCTTAGCTTTCAATCAGTGTAAACAAACAGATTCAACTTGATAATTATACAGAAAACAACACAAATTTAAATATTTCTGTAAATATTTAGAAAATCTTCTCTATCCTATCCACGTAATTGTAATGCTCTGTTTAATATATAGCAGGCAATCATGTGAAAGTAAACAGCAGCAGCACGCCCATATACAACAAATAAATAAATTATATATATATATATATATATATATATATATATATATATATATATATATATATCTTCAGAATTTTGAGTGTACGAGGGTCTCTCTAATATTGTATTCACTGATATTCTAGACAGCTATTCCATCAAATATTATTTTTTTTAAATATACTTATTACTGTTATTATTGTTATAATAATAATTATTATTATTAATAATATTATTAATTTTATTTGTTAGTCTTCCAAAGCCAGCCCACACCAAAGTGCAAAGAAGTCAAATTAATAGACAAGACAGTAAAGATAAGAAATATAAAAGAGAGGAGAAGAGTAAAACAAAATTGTTGAAAACATGTTTCTTCTTTCTATTTCTTCCGTTGAATGCGTGTTTTTAGACGAATATATATATATATATATATACATACTTGAAGACTGCTTGCAGCACCCTAATAAACCCTAAACCCTAAACCCTAAACCCTAAACTGTTTTTCGCCTGGTTTTCTATGCTTAATCCCTGATGCCTCGACAGCTGCTCTCATGCTAGGAAGAAAGAAGAAAAGAAATATGAGAAACTCAAACTCAGAAAAGTTTAACACAAAATAAAAAGTTAGAATCTTTGAAAAAAATAAAGAGGGTGTTTGTTCTAAGGGTTTAATATTTACTAAAGAAACAGAAAACAATGAAGCAAAAACAAGAGAAGAGAGAGAAAGAAAGAAAGAAAGAGAGAAAGAAAGAGAGAGAGAGAGGGAGAGAGAGAGAGTGGGAGAGAGAGAAAGAGATAGAGAAGATAGAGAAAGAAAGAAACAAGCAAAATATTTTTAAATAAACAGAAAAAAAAGAATTAAAATAATAAAAGAAGAAAGCCAAATTGTCAAAGAAGAAAAAGAAAAGAAAAAAAGAAAAGAAGAAAAAAAAACAGAAAAGAAAAAACAAAACCCCCCATATACAATCAAGCCAGTGGCAGCTACATATAAGAGAATATACTCTAAACTAAAGAAAAAAATGTTATTATAAAATAAATAAAATAATAAATTAAATAAATAAATTAAATATATTTAATTAAATATTATAAATATTTTCATATTTTAAATTTTTCTTCTTCTTTCTTCTCGCCTTCTTTAAGCATTCCAAGAACGAACTTCTTGGCCTTCTGGCGCCTCAAGTGTCTGTACAGCAGCAGAGATAAACAACAAATAATATATATTTATATTCTAAAACCCTAAACCCTAAACCCTAAACCATAGAAAGAAAGAAAACAAAGAATATAAGCATATAAAGGAAGAAAACGCCCTTCACTGACATGCATGCAAACACCATACAACAAACACAAACATATAAAATAGCTACTAAAGAATATATATATATATATATATATATATATATATATATATACAGAGAGAGAGAGATTTATAGATATACAGATATAGATATATAGATACAAACAGACATATATACATATAGATGTCTCTCTCTCTCTCTCTGTATATATATATATATATATATATATATATATATATATATATATACACTACATACCTTTTCATAGTCTTTATCCTTCACATCCGCCCAATTCGTTGATAGAACCGTACCTCCAGATGTTTGCTGAGAAGACGAAGAAAAAATATAAAACAAAAAATTTAAATTTAATTTTTTATTTACAATAAGAAGAAGTATATAGCAAAATAATAAAAGAGACAGGTATCTGTTTGTATTTGCTTGAAAGAAGGAAGAAAATTATATATATATATATATATATATATATATACACGTATAACATACATCTAATCTGCATTATCTATACAAAAAAAATAAAACATATATTAAGGGCTTCAAGTGTCTGTACACACGGTAGTATAATTCGTCTTCTATCTCTCTCCAAATATATCGCAGTGTTATATTTATTACTATTATACATACATTATTATTATTACTATTATTATTCTTATTATTACTATTATTATTATTATTATTATTATTCCTATTACTATTATTATTAATATTACTATTATTATTATTACTATTACTATTATTATTACAATTATTATTATTACTATTATTACTATTACTATTATTATTATTACTACTATTATTACTACAATTATTATTACTATTATTACCATTATTATTATTATTACTATTATTATTATTACTACAATTATTAGTATTATTAGTATTATTACTATTATTATTACTACTATTATTACTACAATTACTATTATTATTACTATTACTATTACTATTATTATTATTATTATTATTATTATTATCTTACAAAGGACTTGATCATAGCTCTCCTCGTATCTTCATCTCCTCTACCGTAGATATCTCGAAATAATTTTTGTAATGCTTGTTCTCCTTCTAGCTGTTCGGACTCTAACTCTGCTGCTATTTCCTGAATAGATAAAAAAAGAAGAAAAACAAATAAATTAATTATATTATATTTAAACAACATGCATGCAGACATGCATTAAGGTTTACGGGGTGTATGCACACACCTGCGGGTGTATCGCCTATCTCTTCATAGAAAAGAAAACAACAAAAAACCATAAAATATTAATAACGTATGTTTACTAGGGGTGTTGTTGTATATAATATATCTATATCTGCATTTATTTATCTATATATCAATATATATATATATATATAGATTGATAGATAGATATATAGACAGATATATAGATACGTAGATACGCATGAGTCGAGTGTATGCACAGCTTCTCTCATCTTTTCTTTCTGTTTATAACTACAATAAAAAATAAAGTAAAATAAAATAGAATAAAATAAAATAAAATAGAATAAAATACCTTCTCCATTTTATTCCAGTCGATCTTCTTCTTCGAGGAAGGATAAACTCGTGCTGCTGATTGCTGCTGCTGCTGCTGCTGCTGCTGCTGCTGCTCCTTTACAGCCTCTAAAGCCGCCCATGTTTGTCCTGGTTCTTTTTTAGAAAGAACTACTTCAAGCTTCGTCTAAAGAAAACATAAAAACAACAGATATATACACAGGAGAGGCTCTAACAGAGGAAACAGAGAAAGTATATAGATATATAAAAATATAGTAGATTATTATAACATCTATCATAGGCGCTGATAAAGAAAGAATAAATAAAGATAAATCATCAAAAGCAGAAACACTCATCCATAGTTTACAAAAAATATAAAACCATACACTGTATACCGAGGTATACTGTACAAAGAAAGCAGAGAAGAAAGATGCATGCATATACAGGTTTTATTTTTAATATATTTTTGTTTTTTCTGGTTGTGAGGAAGGATTAAACCAAAATAAAGTAAAATATATAGAAAATAAACAAATTAGAAGCCTTTCTTACTTTGTGTATTTCGTAAGATGATTGCTCTGGTGAGATTTGATGCCGCAGTTTCTGCACATGAAAAACGAATATTTGCTGTTTAGTATCTTGATCTATTGCGGGGTTTCGGATTTGTATTTTAAGACTTTCCGATGATATATCGACAGTAATGTCTGATTCTTGAAGAGATTTAACAAAAAATGTTAGAAAAATCTTCTCGGCGTTCTGCATCCATTCATACCTGCGGTGTACGTACACCTCAACTCAACCCATGTTTGTAGAACAAGTACATGTAGAGAGTAAACCCCTTACAAAAAACAGTTACGAATGTGAATCATCAATTAAAATATATTATTTTATGTAATTATTCTTCTTTTTAAATAAATATTCTTACCTAGGAGTAAAAGAAGCAGATGCCGGTGTTTGGCTTTCACTGCAAGCTTGCTCCATTGTATTGATAGTTGATTCGTCCATAATAGAAATATTTTTGAGATCTTCTTTCTTTTTTTTTAAATAATAAACAATAAATATAAAGTTTTACAAAATAAACAAATATAATTCCTCAAAATCAAAACACTAAAGCAGAGCGCAGCAGGCTGCTTTGGAGTGTCGATACGACAGCATATACATACAGTGCACACACAAGAGCAAAATTCACAAATTTTATAAATAAATAAATATAATATCTAAATTTATTTCCATTTGTTTTTAACTTGTATATTTTCATAGACTTGCACCACACGATTCGTCGCGGGGCTTCTTCACTAACACAGAGAGAGGGCTCCCTCCTCTTGCTGAGGTTGTTGTTGCATGCAGAAACTTAAACAAATAGAAGAAAAAATAGAAATATATATTTTGAAAATATATATTTTATATTTAATAGCAATAATAAAAACTTTATTCGCATGCAGTTGTTTATAAACAATCAAAAACAACAACAACTATACATGTAGCTGTAGCTGAGTTTGTTTATAGGAGGAGTTGTTTAAGCACTCTAGCTTCTCTATTCCTTCGACACAATCAACTTCTCTTTACATATATATTTATATAATCTATATATATATATAATATTAATATATAAATAATATATTTGTCTAGTATATATATATATATATATTAATATATAGATAATATATTTGTCTAATATATATATATATATATATATATATATATATATATATATATATATATATATATATATTAGACAAATATATTATTTATAGGAAATGCTTCGTTTCAAGGAAGATAATACAGAGCATAGGGTGTACGTACACTCGAACAGGTTGAGCTCTGTAACTCATAGCAACAACAGCAACAGCAGCAACAACAGAAGAAGCAGCAGCAACAACAGAAGAAGCAGCAGCAACAACAGCAGCAGCAGCAACAAGTCTAAATCAGTATTTCTACTAGTTGTTTGTCGCTGTCTTAACAGCAGATTGCCTACAAACGAAGCCAAGGATTAATATAACCTCCTCCTCTCCCCCGTAGCTTAACAGGCTGCTGCTGCTGCTGTTGCTGCTGCTGTGCTGTTTTTGCTGCTGCTGCTGCTGCTGCTGTATAGAGGAGACAAAGGGCTGCAGCTGCATGCAGAATACAGCAGAAAATAATTAAAATAATTATATGTATTTTACGTTCTACAGATAATTTGTAAATAAATAAAAATATATAAAAAGCCTCAGACAGACATATATACGACTTTAAGGGCACAGAAATGCTGTTGCTGCTGCTGCTGTTGCTGCTGCTGTTGCTGCTGCTGCTGTTGCTGCTGTTGCTGCTGCTGTTGCTGCTGGTGTTGCTGCAGCAGCAGTTTGAGTAGTAAGATACTATTTCTTGCTAAATAAATAAAATGTGGGTTTTAAACAAATTAATGCATGCATTTATATCTTTCTAAATAATAAACAGCTTCAAATAAACAAATAAAGTAGAAGAAAAGAAGAAAAGTTTAGAAGATAGCTCAGGTGTCTGTACACCTGCTCAGCAGAAGGAAGATGAAGTATATAAGAGACAATTAATTATAAAAAAGAAGAAATAAATTAAAATAGAAAATATAAACAGATAATATATTATAGTACAAGTAGAACTAAAAGAAGAGACAAGCTGATGCTGCTGCTGCTGCAGATGCTGCTGCAGATGCTGCAGATGCTGCTGCTGCTGCTGCTGCTGCTGCTTCATGACTACGATAGGAAGCCTTGCAGATATACTTTTAGATATTAGCAAACAAAAAACAACTAACGTGCTGCTTCTATATCCTACCAGCAGCAGGAAGCAAAGAAAGAGCTGCTGCTGTTGCTGCTTCTGTTTCTGTTGCTGTTATTATTGTTGTTGCTGTTATTGCTGCTGCTGCAGTTGCTGCTGCTGTTGTTGCTACTGCTACTGCTGCTGCTGCTGCAATACAAACTATCTCTTGTAGACTTGAGGTGTACGTACACCTCAGATATCCGTGTATGGCAGATCTGCTGCAGGCAAAGGGGCCTTCACTTCTCTCATTCTCATGTTTTCATTAACTCCACTGCGGCAGACAATTCTCTGCAATGCTAGAAAAACAAACAACAACAAACAAACAACAACAACAAATAAACAATCTCGTCTCAGGTGTATGCATGTGCGTACACTGTAGCGCTGGTCTTGCTCTATATATCTATGGATCTGTATGTCTATATTATATGCATATATATTTCTCTCTCTCTCTCTCTCTCTCTCTATATATATATATATATATATATATATATATATATGTATATATATATATATATATAGGGAAATGCCGCCTTTTAATTCTCTACGGTGGGCTTGCTTCAGCTTAATCCAAGTAATCCTACCATAATCATCATACACTGCTGCTGCTGCTGCTGCTGTTGCTGCTGCTGCTGCTGTTGCTACTGCTGTTGCTGCTGCTGCTGCTGTTGCTGCTGCTGTTGCTGCTGCTGTTGTTTTGTTGTTGTACTTACTGGCAAGGCAAACTAATTCAACACTGATGAGTATATACGCTTGCATCAATCTGAAGAAAGAAGAAAGAAAAAGATTTAAATATAAAAACAAATAAAATAAAATAATATAATATAATATAAATCGAACAGATACCCCACACCTATGCATGCATGCATGCATGCATGCATGCATGCATGCAAGTTTGGGGCTTTCTAATCGATGAATAGAAGTTTATATGTATAAATAAATCTTAAGAATAATCTATTAACTGTGTGCATGCAAAACAACAGGTGTACATACACCAGAAAACAGCAGCAAATATAAACAAACAAAACATCAGAAAGAGCAGCAGCATTTTAAAAAAATTAAATTAAATTAAATTAAATTAATTAAATTAAATTAAAAAATAAAACAAATAATATTTTAATTATCTTACGGAAAGCTGCTAAGCAAACAAATGATGAAAAGAGGAGATAAAGCAAACGCTGTCCCCCTAAACACACACACAGCAGCAGCAGCAGCAACAGCAGCAGCAGCAACAGCAGCAGCAGCAACAGCAGCAGCAGCAACAGCAGCAGCAGCAACAACAGCAGCAGCAGCAGCAGCAGGAAATAGCCATATATGCAACGAAGGGAGCAGCAGATAAGGAAGAAACATCTGCTGCAGCAGCAACAGCTGCAACAGCACACCCGCATCAGCAGCAACAGCAGCAGCAACAGCAACAGCATCAGCAGCAGCAACAGCAGCAGCAACAGCAGCAGCAGCAACAGCAGCAGCAACAGCAGCAGCAGCAGCAACAGCAGCAGATACAAACCAGAAACACAGACGAAGGAAGGTCCTCCTCTGCAAGGGTAGAGATGCAGCATCAGCATTTAAAAGAGACATAACCATCAGCAGCACTGCAAACCCAACATAAACCCTAAACCCTAAACCCTAAACCCTAAACCCTAAACCCTAAATATCTACGCTGTTCTTCCCACCGTCAGACCTTCAGCTGCAAACCATGAAGCCTAATGCTTAAACCCTTGCTGCTGCTGGTACTGCTGCTGCTGCTGCTGCTGCTGCTACTGCTGCTGTTACTGCTGCTGCTGCTGCTGCTGCTACTGCTGCTGCTGCTGCTGACCTGACGCCACGCCTGTGGATATGTGGAGGGGCAGAGCCCACACTGCAGCAGCAGCAAAAGAGACAGAAGCAACAAAGGAGAAATCAAATGATAGAAAAAGAAGAAAATAAATTAAATAAAAGAAGAGAAGGAAATAAATAAATAAATAAATAAATAAATAAATAAATAAATAAATAAATAAATAAATAAATAAATAAATAAATAAATAAATAAAGAAGCAGCTTCTCTTTCTATACGAGTTATTAATTAAACTAAAAAACAAAATAATTAAATAAACAGAAAAAGAAAAATAAGAAAAAGTATAAATACGACAAAACATTAAAAAATAGAAATAGAGAAAGAGACAGAGACAGAGAAGGAGAGAGAGAGAGAGAGAGAGAGAGAGAGAGAGAGAGAGAGAGAGAGAGAGAGAGAGAGAGAGAGAGACAGCGATAGAGGAGACAGAGACAGAGAAGGAGACAGAGAAAGAGACAGAGACAGAGAAGGAGACAGAGAAAAAGACAGAGAAAGAGATAGAGAAAGAGAGAAAGAGACAGAGACAGAGACAGAGACAGAGGAGACAGATAAAACAGAGACAGAGAAAGAAAGATGAAGAGAAAGAGAAGGAGACAGAAATACAAAAGAGAGAGAGAGAGAGAGAGAGAGAGAGAGAGAGAGAGAAATAAAACAGAGACAAACACACAAGAGGAGACAGACAGAAGGAGACCGAGAGAAAGATACAACCCTCTCCGAACCTGACAACCAAGTAAAACCCTAAACCCTAAACCCTAAACCCTAAACCCTAAACCCTAAACCCTAGACAAAGCTGACCGGTAGTATACAGCATTGCAGGGTTTAGCTCGTGAGGATAGAAGGCAACACTCAACAAACACAGCAAACCCGAAGCAGCAACAGCAAGAGCAACCATAGACAGCTGCAACACACAAAAACCCTAAACCCTAAACCCTAAACCCTAAACCCTAAACCCTAAACCCCAATCTCTCTTGTAAATTTTAAACCTTAATTTCTAAACCCTCAATCCTCAACCGTCAACCTTACATGAGGTCTCTATACACCTCAGCAGCAGGAGCAACAGCAGCAGCAACAGCAGCAGCAACAGCAGCAGCAGCAGCAGCGTTGTCTCCTCTTTTTGTTTTCTAATTACTATCAAACTTACTACTCCGTTTGTTTTGGGGTCTGTCTGTCCTCTATCTAATCCCCTTGCAGACAGCAGCAAAAACAGCAGCAAGCCGCAGCAGCGTGCTGCTAGCAGCAGCAAACTATGAAAGAACTTTAATAAAGGTAATCCTACACCATCCTAAAAAAGTAGAAGAGAAACAAAAATAAACAAATAAATAAAAATAAATAATTAAAATAAATTAATTAAAATAAAAATACAACAAAATAGAAAATTCTCTCAACAATTCATCACAGAAAAAATAAAAATAAATTGAAAAAAAAATAAAAAAATGAGCGAAATAAAAAAAAAATACAAACCCTAAACCCTAAACCCTTCCTAAACCCTAAACCCTCTCTAAACCCTAAACCCTAGACCCGCTCTAAATCCTACAACCTAAACCCTAAACCCTTTATAAACCCTAAACCCGAAACCCTCTCTAAACCCTAAACCCTAAACCCTCTCTAAACCCTAAACCCTAAACCCGTTATAAACCCTAAACCCTAAACCCTCTTTAAACCCTAAACCCTTTCTAAACCCCAAGCCCTAAACCCTCTCTAAACCCTAAACCCTAAACCCTTTCTAAACCCTAAACCTTAAGCCCTCTCTAAACCCTAAACCCTTTCTAAACCCTTTCTAAACCCTAAACCCTAAACCCTAAACCCTATAGATCTAACCGCAGCGTAGACAATGAGGTGGAAGGTTTGAAGCAGCACGGATGCTCCTAGGAAGCAGCAGCAGCAGGTTGCTGCAGCAGCAAGAGGGGGAGCCTGCTGCTGGTGCTGTCTGTACACCCGAAGACTGCTTAGACAGACAGCTATAGATAAGAAACCCATCAGCATATACAGCTGCAGCAGACCTGCAGCAGCAACAACACCCGCTGCTGCAGCAAAAGCTCTGCTGCAACTTGCAGCAGCAGCAGCAGCAGCAGCAACAACAACAACAACAGCGATTCCTGCTGCAGCAGCAGCAGCTGCTGCTGCTGCAGCTGCTGCTGCTGCTTGCAGCAGCAGCAGAAAGAACCCCCAACTCAAATCCCTTCTCTACAGGCTGCCTCCCTCCCTCGAACCACAGACACGACCAGGCACCAAACCCTAAACCCTAAACCCTAAACCCTAAACCCTAAACCCTAAACACCTACCTTGATCCTGGCAAGAGAACTGTCTAGAGAAGAAGCCTCCAGGGTTTATAAAAGTGATGGAGTATGCAGCATTTAAACTCTTACCCTCACCACACCGCGTTATCTGCGACAAAACCCCAAACCCTAAACCCTAAACCCTAAACCCTAAACCCTAAACCCTAAACCCTAGAAACAAAGTTAAAGGGTTTTTATAAAGAAGACAAAATTCAAAGCTTCACCCAGGCAGTCATCTCCTTCCCATCCATACTTGAGTCGACGGCCTGAAGCAAAAACCCAAACCCTAAACCCTAGCAGCACCTTCACCGCAAAACCCTAAACCCTAAACCCTAAACCCTAAACCCTAATCCCTCAAGCCCGCTTACTAAATTAAGTTCGAAGAACGCTGGCATTGCCCCCTTTGCCTGTTCTTCCTTAGAGAGACCAACTGCACAAACCACTCGCTCCCAAAACCCTAAACCCTAAACCCTAAACCCTAAACCCTAAGCACCACACCCCTCATTGCCTCGTGTATTTTGCATGTCTTTAGGCCTAAGGAGGTGCAGGCTGCGCTCCCTGAGCTCCAGCACTGCCTAAGGAGAAACCCTCTAGGGTTTAGGGTTTAGGGTTTAGGGTTTACCTAGGGTTTCTCTGACTCGGGCATTAGAGAGCAAGGCGTTGCATGTAGCGGTTAGAGCATCCTCTCCCGAAGCATCTAAAGACACAGCTGCGTTGTTTGTTGCCTGTCTATACTCTTCAACAGCAGATCTGGAGTGTATAATCAGCTCATGTCCTTCCTCTTGTAACATCTGTGGAGTGTACATACACCTCAATATCTTCAAAATTATAAACCCAACCACTAAAACCTCTTGTCTCCCTTGTTAAGGATATTCTAGCTAGTAACACAGCAACAATATTCAGGTGTATATGCAGCTCTATCAGCAACATCTAATGCTCTTTAGGAGGTTGCTGTTGAGGTGTATGTACACCTCACCGTCTCAGCCACCAACGCGCCACTCGATCCCGGAGGCACAGAAAAACAAAAGTCGCCTACAGCTTCGAATTTCCCTCCTTTGGCAATTCCAAATACCTTCTTGCTATGAGCAGGTAGAGGCAGCAGCAGTGTTGCTGCTGCTGCAGCAGCAGCAGCAGCAGTAAAGGCTGCACTTGATGGTGCTGCTGCTGCTGCTGCCTCAGTGTACAGAGAGTTGCAACAGAAGAACAGCAGCAGCAGCAGATGCAGCAGCCAACGGGGCAGCAACATCCTCTTTAGGGGGGCCCCTCGGGGTCTGCCTGAGGCAGACTGGGGGCT
>OY986951.1:1019646-1024646 GCA_963920595.1 Eimeria praecox
TTCTCTCCTGCATGCAGCAGCTATCCGTGCAGCGAGCAGCTACTGCCTTAGCAGCAGCAGAAACCCCCTTAGCTACTACGAAGCAAACATGGGATATAATACATAGTTTAAATTAATTTAAATTAATTTAAATTAATTTAAATTAATTGAAATATTTAAATAATATTAAAAAACAGAACAAACATTCGAAATATATAAAAAAAACTACATTCATACTCTCCCTCCACATACGTGACCTACAGCAGCAGCAGCAACAGCAGCAGCAGCTGCTGCAGCAGCAGCAGCAGCAGCAGCTGCGGTGTATGTACAGCTACAGCTTCTATAGAAATCTGACAACATTTGCTGCTGTCTATGAAGAGGGGAGAGTAGAAGGAAGTAGCATCAACAGATAAACAAAACTATTAATGTGTACTAAGGAAGTTGGGGTGTATAGGCAGCTACTTAATTTATTGTTCTTCTCCTTCAAAATTTTATATTATCCTACATATAATATAATGAAAGAAGAGACAAACGAACAGCCTCCAACAGAGGGCGGCTGCAGCAGCGGCGCTTCTGCTGCTGCTGCTGCTGCTGCTGCTGCTGCTGCTACTGCTGCTGCTGCAGCATCACCACCGCCTGCAGCAGCAGCAACACCTCCTGCAGCAGCAGCAACAGCAGCAGCAGGAAGGTGGCGCATGCATGGAGGGAAGGATGTTTCAGGGGATTCAAATACCATTGTAAATAGTTTATATTTATATAAATCAGAAGAGTTGCATCTTTGCGGTGTAGGTACAATAATTTTATATTTATGTTATCCTCGTTTATCTCTTCTTCGTTATTTATGGATTAATAATAATAATTTAGATAATTTAAATTGTCTATCTTGGTGTTGTTGTTTGAAAGAGTTATACGCAGATTATAATAAACTATTTGCTATCCCTCTTCTTCTACAGAGTAGATATACAATACAAATATTATCTCTAGCTAATAATATAATACAATGCATGCAGCAGCAATTAATACATCTACATAATCTACGCAGACTCAAAAACTTAAACCTGAAAGACAACCCCATCGCTTCAGAGACACTCTACAGGTACACTTACTTATTACTGCTGCTGCTGCTGCTGCTGCTGCAGCAGCAGCAGCAGCAGCAGCAACTGCAACTGCTGCAGCAGCAACGAAGAAAATGCTGCTGCTGCAGCAGCAGCAGCTGCTGCTGCTGCATCCAACGTACACACTAAGAGGCTGCAGCAACAACACCAACATGCAACTGCCTTCAACTTGCCTCCTACTACAACTACTACTGCTGCTGCTGCTGCTGCTGCTGCTGCTGTTGCTGCTGCTGTTGCTGCTGCTGCTGCTGCTGTGTCTCCTAGGCCTCGAATAATTCAAGCATGTCGCGAGTTGCAGTTGTTAGATTTGCTGCCTGTGGAAAGTGAAGAGCAGCAGTATCTACGTCGCAGCAAGGGGAGAGATCTTAGCAGCAAGCCTCCGAAGCAGCAGCAGCAGCAGCAGCAGCAGCGGCAGCAGCTCAAACAACAGCAACAACAGCAGCAGCAGCAGCAGCAGCAGCAGCACAAAGCAGCTCTTGCTGCAGCATCCACAATCTTAGGTTGTTGTTTAGATTTCTCTCTCCGTCTCTCTGCATGTGAGGAGTTGCTGCTGCTAGCAGCAGCAGCAGCAGCAAGAGAAGGAGAGAAGAGAACAAAGAAAGCATTATCTCTCAAACAGCAGCTCCTACAAACTGCAGCAGACACAGCAGCACCAAACTACAGGGGAATCGAGGATGCTCCCAAACGCCCTGCTGCTGCTGCAGTATACACCCCAACATGCAGCAGCAGCAGCAGCAGCAGCAGCAGAAGCAGCAGCAGCAGCAGCAGCAGCAGCTCTTGTTTTGCTGCTTGGCAGCTGGATGCTGTGAACGAGCAGCTGAGGCGTTTAGCTGAAGCTGCAGAGCAAGCCGAAAGCAGCAGCAGCAGCAGCAGCAGCAGCACAGCAGCAGCAGCAGCAGCAAATAACGCCCGCAGAAGCAGCCGCATGATGCCTTCGAGGTCTACGACAGAAACAGCAACAGCAGCAGCAGCAACAGCAGCAGCAGCAGCAGCAGGAGACACAGCAATTATACCTTTCAAGGACTGTCGAAGGTTGTGTCTTGAGCTGCAGCAAGATGTTTTCTTCATAGGTATTTCTCTCTCTGCTGCTGCTGCAGCAGATCTTGAGGTGTATGCGCAACTCTGTACAGAACAAGCAAAAGAAACAGCAGCAGCAGCAGCAGCAGGAGCAGCAGCAGCAGCAGCAGGAGCAGCAGCTCCTACACTAAACAAAACAAACGCAGGCGGAGCAGCAGCGAAGGGGCAGCAGCTGCAGCAAAACAGAGAAGCAGCAGCAGCAGCAGCAGCAGCAGCAGCAGAACAGCAGCAGCTGCCTGGTATAGCTTTCAAAGACTTCAAGTCATGGCTGCTGCAGCAGCAGTGGCAAGTCAGAACCCCACAGCAGATCCGAGCAGCAGCGGACTGTCTGTACACCCGAGCACAACGCCTGCAGCAGCAGCAGCAACAGCAACAGCAGCAGCAACAGCAACAGCAGCAGCAACAGCAGCTGCAGCAACAGGCCCTCGCTGCAGCAACGCAGGTACATACCTAGACGCGCGTTCGAACCCCAGCAAGTCAACATCTTAACTAGCTAGCTAGCTAGCTAGCTAGCTAGCTAGTAAGCTAGCTACCTATCTAGCTACATAGCTGCTCAGCTAGCTAGCTAGCTAGCTAGCTAGCTAGCTAGCTGAGGTGCGTATACACCCGAAATCGTGTGGTGAGGACTGTCTTAGGCGATACGACTAACAACGCTTGCTGAAGCTGTTGAAGAAGCAGAAGCAGCAAAAACCCTAAACCCCTCTTCTAGGTAAACCCTAAACCCTAAACCCTAAACCCTAAACCCTAAACCCTAAGCTCTAAACCCTAAGGCCATACCCCTACACAATTTGTCGTGCGAATTCTAAACCCTAAACCCTAAACCCTAAACCCTAAACATCTGATGCTGTTCACAACGCATTTAACCCCAGACTAAACCCTAAACCCTAAACCCTAAACCCTAAACCCTAAACCCTAAACCCTAACCCCGAGGTCTTTTCTGTGTATAAACAGAATATATATGTTTCTCTCTCTCTCTCTCTCTCTGCTGCTTCAAAGATTTTCTGCTGCAGATAAATTTAATGTGAAGACGAGAATAAATACAAAGCCAAAGCAGCAGCAGTTCTTGATGCCTGTCGCCCTTCGCCCAGCAAACCCTAAACCCTAAACCCTAAACCCTAAACCCTAAACCCTAATGAATAGCTGCTCTGCTCGTTCGAACCCTTGATGTCTGTAAAGGAAGGGCTGAGCAAGCAACTGACAGCTTAGGGTTTAGGGTTTAGGGTTTAGGGTTTAGGGTTTATGAGATTGTGTTTCTCTAACAGCTGCTGCAGACTTCTATCATTAAACATCTGTATAATAATATCTGCTCCTCCTATAAATTTGCGGTGTATGTACAGCTGAGGATACGAAGGCCAAGCACTAAACTCCTTTGCTGCAATTCGTATTTCTTCATCTTTTAAAACATCAAAATAATTTATCTCTTCGACTCCACACGCCTAAATAACACATACAACAAATACCCTAAACCCTAAACCCTAAACCCTAAACCCTAAACCCTAAACCCTAAACCCTAAACCCTAAACCCTAGAGTGTCGTAAACCCTATTTGAGATAGCGCTTGCTTGGGTCGCTCTAGACCCCATCCTTCATCCCTTCTTAGAGTATTTAGGGTTTAGGGTTTAGGGTTTAGGGTTTAGGGTTTATGTGAGAGAGTGTGTATCTAAGAGAAGATGAGAGAAAGAAGATAGAGAAACAGTGTAAACATAAGAAGAGTCAGGTGTATAGGCAGCTATCTTCGGGTGTATAGGCAGATATCTTCGGGTGTATAGGCAGATATCTTCGGGTGTATAGGCAGATATCTTCGGGTGTATAGGCAGCTTGCCTGTAATGCTTGAATAAGAACTCTACTGTATCCACACTGAGGCTCCTCTGGTGTTCCTTTCATAAAAACAAAAATATTATGATTCGAAACTAAATCCTCTACTCTCTTAAGAGCTGTAGCCGAAGCAGCAGGTCCCGGGTTCGATTCCCCCCCTGATATTAAAAGATTTGATGAATATAATACACTACTTCTTACAGATAATGCTGATGCTGTAGGCCTTGCTGCTGCTGCTGCTGCTGCAGCAGCAGCAGCAACATTATTTTCTAAGGAAGAAGAAGAAAGAGAGTTGTGATGCTGAGGAGACAGAAGAACAGCGTTGTGTGAGCGCACAGAAAAGCCTACACTCAGCCCTGGCAGCAGCAGCAGCAGCAGCAACAACAGCAACAGCAACAGCGGCAGCTGCAGCAGATGCTGCTGCTGCTGCTGTTGCTGCTGCTGCTGAAGATGCTGCAGGTGGCGCCCAAACATAAGAAGGAATAAACAAACAAGATTTTGAAGGGCAGAGCAACAGCCAAGGGTTAGGGTGTACAGACACTGCAATCGAGCAGCGCTGTGTTGTTTATCTGTGGGGGTTTAGTGAGTTCAAACCTACGGGAGAGCCAGACAAGGTAAACCCTAAACCCTAAACCCTAAACCCTAAACCCTAAACCCTCGATAGGGGGGAGGGCCTTATATGGGCGAGACACACCGAGAAAGGTGTGGGAGGGGGATAATGGCGTCTCTTCTGCTAATTAATAAAAAATAAAAAATAAAAAAACAAATAAATTCGAAGAAGAATAAACAAAACAACATAATATTGTATATTCTGAGGGGCTGTAGATGAAAGAAAGAGAGTTCTATGTTGTCGGCGCTGCCTATCATCAATAGAAGATGTTGAGCAACATATAAACAGCAATTAAAGTATAAAAATAAAAATATTGTGTTATTAAAAAATCTCTAAACACATATAATATATAAATATATTAATTTTTAATGTATTTAATTATTAAATAAATAAAAATAAAAATC
>OY986951.1:1034468-1039468 GCA_963920595.1 Eimeria praecox
TGCAGCAGCAGCAATAGCAGCAGCAGCAGCAACAACTACTGCAGCAGCAGCAGCAGCAAAGGCAGCAGCAGCACACTCTTAGCTCATAACATTGTTGAGGGTAGCTACTTCTCCATAAACCCTAAACCCTAACGATAAACCCTAAACCCTAGAGATAAACCCTAAACCCTAAATATAAACCCTAAACCCTCAAACCCTAAACCCTAGAGATAAATCCTAAACCCTAAACCCTAGAGATAAACCCTAAACCCTAGATATAAACCCTAAAGCCTCAAACCCTAAACCCTAGAGATAAACCCTAAACCCTAAAGACAAACCCTAAGGATAAACCGTAACCTAAAACCTGAAGCTAAACCCCAAACCCTAGCTAAACCCTAAACCCTAAAGCTAAACCCCAAACCCTAGATAAACCCTAAACCCTAAAGCTAAACCCTAAACCCTAGATAAACCCTAAACCCTAAAGCTAAACCCTAAACCCTAGCTAAACCCTAAACCCTAGATAAACCCTAAACCCTCGACCCTCGTCGGCGCCTCCGCTGCAACTGAGCGAATCATATCACGCTAAAAAGAATTTGCTGCTGCTGTTGCTGCTGCTGCTGCTGCTGCTGCTGTTGCTGCAGCAACAGCAGCAGCAGCAGCAGCAGCTCCCTCATCTGCAACGAATAAAGAAGTCTGAGAGGGGGCCCTGCGTCAGCAAGACACCTGCGGCAGTATCGGCAGGTGCTGCTGCTGCTGCTGCTGCTGCTGCTGCTGCTGCTGCTGCTGCTGCTGCAGTTGCTGCTGTTGCTTCACGCAAGGGAACCCCATCGTCTCCCTCGTCGCCCGCAGCAGCAGCAGCAGCAGCAGCAGCAGCGGCAGCAGGATTTCTTGGAAGGAAGCCAACAGGGGCGAAATCAACAGGAGTAGGAAATACAATTTGCTGCAGATGTTGCAGCTGCTGCGCTGCTAGCTGCAGCGGCAGCAGACCCCTCCTCGTCCTGAGCAGCAGCAGCAGCAGCAGCAGCAGCAGCAGCAACAGTGGTGTCTGCTGCAGGGTGTGGGGCTGGGTAGGTCTGGCTGTGGTAGAGAGTGTAGGCTTATCTACTGCTCAGTTTTATTTGAAGAGAGATGCTAGGGTTTAGGGTTTACGATTAGGGTTTAGGATTAGGGTTTAGAGTTCAAGTTAGGGTTTAGGGTTTAGGGCTACGGCTAGGGTTTAGGGTTTGAGGTTAGGGTTTAGGATAAGTGTTTAGGGTTTAGGATTAGGGTTTACGCAAAGCGTTTAGCGTTTAGGGTTAGGGTTTAGGGTTTGGGGTTAGGGTTTAGGGTTTGAGGTTAGGGTCTAGGGTTTAGGGTTAGGGTTTAGGGTTTGCGGTTAGGGTTTAGGGTTTAGGGTTTGTTGCTACCTGTGGCTGTCTGCATGCAGCAGCTTAAGTATAAGAAGGTTTGGTGCTGCTGCACGCAGCAGCGGGACTGCTGCTGCTGGCAGCAGCGGCAGCTGCAGCTGCTGCAGCAGAGGAAGATAGCATCTCCCTTTCTGTTCTGCTGCAGCAGCAAGTGCTTCTGCTGCTGCTGCTGCTGCTGCATCAGTCATTAACCCTCCTGGGGGTGTTGCTTCTCTTGTATGATCTTGCTGCTGCTGCTGCTGCTGCTCCTGCTGCTCCTGCTGCTCCTGCTGCTCCTGCTGCTGCTGCTGCGGCGGCGGCAGCTGCAGCAGCTGCTGCAGCGAAGCAGCAAATAAAGAAGTTGTTTGTATTATTGCTTCATCGTCATCACAGTCGGCGAGCAGACACAGCGACCTCAGAGAAGGGCAGCCCCGCAGCACCAGCCTGCAGCAGCGGCAGCAGCAACAGCAGCAGCAGCAACAGCAGCAGCAGCAACAGCAGCAGCAGCAACAGCAGCAGCAAAATACAACAATCATAACTCGGAGATGCAGCAGCAGCTCCCAAATACATGAAGCTACAGCTAGCTACAATCCCTGCATCTGATCCTGCTGCTGCTGCTGCTGCTGTTGCTGCTGCTACTGCTGCTGCTGTTGCTGCTGCTGCTGCTGTTGCTGCTGCTGCTGTTGCTGCTGCTGCTGCTGCAGCATACCCTAATTTGTGCTGCCTCGGGCATACGTCCGCCCAGTGTAGCCGCAGCACTTCTAGAGAAGGCAAGCAGCAGCAGCCGCAGCTGAAGAACACAAACAATAACAACAACCCCACATAACACTAGCTAGCTAGCTAGCTAGATAGATAGATAGATAGCTATCTCTATAGCTAGCTAGCTAGCTAGATAGATAGATAGATAGCTATCCCTATAGCTAGCTAGCTAGCTAGCTAACTAGCTAGATAGATATCTATCTTTCTCTATAGCTAGCTAGCTAGCTAGATAGATAGATAGATAGCTATCTCTATAGCTAGCTAGCTAGCTAGCCAGCTAGATAGATAGATAGATAGACAGATAGCGAGATAGCTACTCAGATGACGAGGGCTGAAGCAATAAAGGCTGCAGCAGCAGCAGCAGCAAACACCACACAAACTCCAACAGCAGCTACAGCAGCAGCAGCAGCAACAGGCAGCTGAGGAAGCAGCACCGGCAGCAGCAGCACAACCAGCAGCAGCAGAAACACCATTAGCAACAAAAGCACAGCAGCAGCAGCAGCAACAGCAGCAGCACAAACACAGGAGCAGCACCAGCAGCAGCAACAGCAGCAGCACAAACACAGGAGCAGCACCAGCAGCAGCAGCACAAACACAGGAGCAGCACCAGCAGCAGCAACAGCAGCAACAACAGAACAGCAACAGCAGCACCAACACAGCAGCAGCATCAGCACCAACAACAGAACAGCAGCAACAGCAACAACAACAGCAGCACCACCAACACAGCAACAGCAGCAGCACCAACACAGCAACAGCAGCAGCATCAACAACAGCAGCAGCAGCAGCAGCAGCATCAACAGCAGCAGCATCAACAGCATCAACAACAGCAGCAGCATCAACAGCATCAACAGCATCAACAACAACAGCAGCATCAGCAGCAGCAGCAGCAGCAGCAGCAGTAGGATGCACCTGAGGTTATGTCTAGTGATATTAACTAATTCCAATTCTCTTAATCGATTCATCTTCAGCTGCATGTCAAGAGCAGCAAAGGGAGAAAGACCGAAGCCACGACGAAGAGACAGATCTAGCAGCAGCTGCTGCAGTTTGCTGCTGCAGCGCAGCAGCAAACACCGCATTGCTGCTGCAGATATCCATAACTTACTCGATCTCCATTCAGAAGGAAGAGCAGCAGCAGCAAAACACAGAGAAGACCTGCTGCTGCTGCTGCTGCTGTTGCTGTTGCTGTTGGTGTTGTTGTTGTTGCTGCTGCTGCTGGTGTTGTTGTTGCTGTTGCTGCTGGTGTTGTTGTTGTTGCTGCAGCTGGTGTTGTTGTTGCTGCTGCTGCAGGTGTTGTTGTTGCTGCTGCTGTTGCTGCTGTTTGTTGCTGGAAGGGCACCAATGCCTGTCTTGTGCTGCTGCTGCTGCTGTTGCTGCTGCTGTTGCTGCTGCTGCTGCTGTTGCTGCTGCTGCTGCTGGCGCCCGCGGAATCTGAAGCTTCCTTCATCGTATCCTCGTATAACTAACTGCTGCAGCGATTTGCTGCAGCAGAGCAGCAGCAGCAGCAGCAGCGGGGAAGGCAGCAGATGAGAAGGAAGAGATAAATTAATGCTGCTGCATTTAACGAATCGATGCAGCAGGGGACAATGCTGCAGATACACCTCAATCTCATCCTCATACTCCTGCTGCTGCTGCTGCTGCTGCTGCTGTTGCTGTTGCTGCTGTTGCTGTTGCTGCTGTTGCTGCTGTTGCTGTTGCTGCTGTTGCTCTCCAGACGCCGCTCGAGGTTCTGAAGCAGCAGCAGCAGCAGCAGCAGACACAGCATCAGCTGCTGCTGCTGCTGCCGCAGCATGGTTGCTGCAGTCCTTGTTGCTGCCGTTTGTCTCGTTTGTATTTGCTGCTGCTGCTGCTGCAGCAGCAGCAGCTCCTGCTGCTGCTGTTGCTGCTGCACTGTCCCTCTTCCTCTTGCTGCATGTATCTCCCTCTTGCTGATTGTCGAAAACTCTCTTGAGCAGCGTAGACCGCTGCTGCTGCTGCTGCTGCTGCTGTTGCTGCTGCTGCTGTTGCTGCTGCTGCTGTTGTTGCTGTTGTTGCTGCTGATGGTTGTGCTGCTGCTGCAGCAGCAGCTGCTGTTGGTAGAGCTGGTATTTAAGCTGCTGCAGGTGTTTCTGTTGCTGCTGCAGCACTTGCTGCTGCTGCAGCAGCAGCGGATGGTGTGTATGCTGCTGCTGCAGCAGCAGCAGCATGCTGCTGTCTGGAGAGCAGCAAAGATTTTCTATGAAAGGCAGCAGACATAGCTGTTTGTAGATAGATCGAGATAGCAGCAGCAGCTGCTGCTGCTCCCGCAGCGGCAGCCATTGCAGCAGCAGCAGCAGCAGCTTGTCGCTTAAACGAGACAAACTACCAGCACCAGCAGCAGAATCTGCTGCTGCTGCTGCTGCTGCTGCTGCTTCTGCTGCTGTTGCTGCTGCTGCTGCTTCTGCTGCTGTTGCTGTTGCTGCTGCTTCTGCTGCTGTTGCTGCTGCTGCTGCGGCGAGTGTCCCTTTCGTTTCCGCTATGGTGCTGTTCTTGCTGCAGCCCATGCTGCTGCTGCTGCTGCTGCTCACCATGCTGCTGCTGCTGCTGCTGCTCACCATTCTGCTGCTGCTGCTGCTGCTGTTGCTGCTGCAGCAAACAGCCCTACCTGGGCGTTATAAGAAGAAGGAAGGCAGCATTTGATGACGCAGCACAACCCCTCCAGCGTTGCTGCTGCTGCTGCTGCTGCTGCTGCAGCTATTGCTGCTGCTGCTGCAGCTATTGGTGTTGCTGCTGCTCCTGTTTCTGTTGTTGCTGCTGCTGTTCTTCACCCTGCGGCTATATTTGTTGCTGCTGCTGCTGCTGCTTCTGCTTCTGCTGCTGCTGCTGCTGCTGGTTCTCTTATACAGTGCAGCCGTTGAAGAC
>OY986951.1:1046968-1056968 GCA_963920595.1 Eimeria praecox
CAGCATTTGCTGCAGTGTTTGCTTTCGGGTGTATAGACAGCGCAAGCTCCCCTACCAGCGCCTCCACACGGCTCTTTGTATGAAGAGAAGCAACTAACCCCAAACAGCAGCGACAAAGAGCAGCAGCTGTTGCTCCTGCTGCTGCTGCTGCTGCTGCAGCATAACTCTTCAGCAGCGTTGCTTGTAGCTGAGGCAGCAACGCCCTCACGTAAGAACCTGCGCGCAGCAGCAGCGCCCTGCAGCAGCAGCAGCAGCAGCAACAACAACAATAGCAGCAGCAGTAACAATGTAGAAACAATAGCAGCAGCAGCAGCAATAGCAGCAGCAGCAGTAGCAATAGCAGCAGCAGCAGCAATAGCAGCAGCAGCAAGTAGCACGAATACAACACAAAAACAGCAGCAGCAGCAGCAATAGCAGCAGCAGCTCGAGCAGCAGCAGCAGCAACAGCAGCAGCAGGGGCGACTGCTGCTGGCAGCATTGCAGTGTATAGGGAGATGATAGACGAGAAAATAATATAAAATAAAATAAATAAAAATAAAATAAATAAAAATAAATAATAAATAAATAACAAGAAGACACACAAATAAAAATGAAAATAATAAAACAAAGACAAATTAATTAAATTAATTAAATTAATTAAATTAAATTAAAAAAATATAAATTAAATTAAATTAAATTAATTAAATTAAATTAAATTATGTAATAAACGTAAATTATATGAAACTAAACCAAGACAGATAAACTAAACTAAACTAAAATAAAATAAAATAAAATAAAATAAAATAAAATAAAATAAAATAAAATAAAATAAATAACATTAATTAAATTAAATTAAATTAATTAAATAAAATAAAATAAATATAAATTAAATTAAATTAAATTAAATTATATTAAATTAAATTAAATTAAATTAAATTAAATTAAATTAAATTATATTATATTATATTATATTATATTATATTATATTATATTATATTATATTATATTATATTATATTATATTATATTATATTATATTATATTATATTATATTATAATTATATTATATTATATTATATTTGTTAATTGCTCTAAGGATATAACATTTAACCTTCATCCGCATTTATTATTAAAATTATATAAAACAAAGCCAACACAGATACACTAAAATAAAATAAATATAAATAAATATAAATAAACATAAATAAATATAAATATAAATAAATATAAATAAACATGAATAAATATAAATAAATATATAAATAAATATATAAATAAATATATAAATAAATATAAATAAATATAAATAAATATAAATAAATATATAAATAAATATAAATAAATATAAATAAATATAAATAAATATAAATATAAATATAAATAAATATAAATAAATATAAATAAACATAAATAAATATAAATAAATATAAATAAATATAAATAAACATAAATAAATATAAATAAATATAAATAAATATAAATAAATATAAATAAATATAAATAAATATAAATAAACATAAATAAATATAAATAAATATAAATAAACATAAATAAATATAAATATAAATATAAATAAATATAAATAGATATAAATAAATATAAATAAATATAAATAACAATAAATAACAATGAATAAATATAAATAAATATAAATAAATATAAATAAATATAAATAACAATAAATAACAATAAACAACAATAAATAAATATAACTAAATATAGATATTAACATACCTAATAGCTCTAAGGATAGAGCATTTGACCTTAACTGGCATTTGCTCTGTAGCACAACGAACGAGGGAGCCAGTTAGTTTTATAGCATAATCTTTTAATTGCTGCTGCTGTGCATGCAGCAGCAGCAGCTCTAATCCTCTTGCTGCTGTCTCTCTACTCTTGCAACTCGTAGATAAACAACCAGACAGAAGAGCAGCAGATAAACTGCTGCAGCAACTTGTAGCGATGATCCTGCTGCTGCTGCTGCTGCTGCTGCTGCTGCTGCTGCTGCTCATTATGCTGCTGCTGCTGCTGATAGAAGCTCCCCCGATCCCACTCATTGATGGCAGCACACCCTCACGCATGCAACACTGCAGCAGCATGCTGCTGCTGCTGCTGCTGCTGCTGCTGCTGCAAAGACCTGGCAGCAGCAGCACATCTCCCCCCACCGGGCGTTTCGTTAGTGGATCTGCTACAAGTCTAAATAAACCTTGATACAGCTGCAGACAAACAAGCAGCAGCAGCAGCAGCAGCAGCAGCAGCAGCAGCAGCAGCAGCAGCAGCAGCAGCAGCAGCAGCAGCAGCAGCAGCAGGAGCGGGATCAGTAAAGCAGCAAAGACACGAGCAGCAGAAACAGCACCAAAGAACAAGCTACAGCAGAATCAGAGAGACAGCAACATACATCAGATAAGATGCAGCAGCAGCAGCAGCAGCAGCACATCTTGAAGCAACAGCAGCAGCACTTGCAGCAGCAGCAGCAGCACTTGCAGCAGCAGCAGCATCATTTGCAGCAGCAGCAGCACTTGAAGCAGCAGCAGCAGCAGCAGCAGCAGCAGCAGGAGATGCATACTAGAGGCATCAAGTCTTGTAGTGTGTCTCTACACAAGACAGTAAGGAGACAGCTTAGTGCTGCTGTTGCTGCAGCAGCAGCAGCAGCAGATGGATCTGCCAACGCAGTAGGGAGCAGCAACTGCAGCAGCAGCTGCATGTTGCTCTCAAGCTCTGTTTGATGTCTGCAGCAGCAAACTAGCAGCAGCAAGCAGCAGCAGACCTCACGCCTCTTCGAGTTTATTGCTGCTGCTTCAGAGAAAGATATAAAATATTTGTTGCTCCTTAGTATATCTGGAAGAAGAAACAAATCTGGGGTTATAGGATCTTCGGGTGTATGCTCAGCTGCAGCAGCAGCAGCAGCAGCAGCACCTGCTCCTGCTGCTGCTCCTGCTGCTGCTGCTGCTGTTGCTGCTGTTGTTGTGTAGCCGTTGTTTGCTGCAGTGTTGCTGCTAGATCTACTTGTTTTAATTTGCTGCTGCAGCAGCTGCAACCTTCCTGCTGCTGATATATCACAAACAGCAGCAGCAGCTTTCATGTGCTGCTGCAGCAGCAGCAGCAGCACATCTAAACCCTCTGTATCTAAACGCTGCAGCAGCTTTGCTGCTGCCTTCAAACATTCCTCACTAATGAACCCGTCAGCATCCATCGCCCCTGCAGACAAATAAATAATAGCAGCAGCAGCAGCAGCAGCAACAGCAGCAGCAACAGCAGCAGCAACAGCAACAGCAGCAGCAACAGCAGCAGCAGCAGCAACAGCAGCAGCAGATAATATAGAATAGATAGAGAGATAGATATGATAGAAGCAATGGCAGCAGAAGCAGCAACAACAACAGCAGCAACAGATACAGCAATGGCTCCAGTTGCAACAACAACAGTAGCAGCAGCAGCAAAGACAGCAGCAGCAGCAGCAAAGACAGCAGCAGCAACAGCAGCAAAGACAGCAGCAGCAAAGACAGCAGCAACAGCAGCAGCAAAGACAGCAGCAGCAACAGCAGCAACAAAAACAGCAGCAGCAACAGCACCAAAGACAGCAGCAGCAACAGCAGCAAAGACAACAGCAGCAACAGCAGCAAAGACCGCAGCAGCAACACCAGCAGCAACAGCAGCAAAGACAGCAGCAGCAACAGCACCAAAGACAGCAGCAGCAACAGCAGCAAAGACAGCAGCAAAGACAGCAGCAGCAACAGCACCAAAGACAGCAGCAGCAGCAGCAGCAAAGACAGCAGCAAAGACAGCAGCAGCAGCAGCAGCAGCAGCAGCAGCAAAGACAGCATTATACTTGGTTGTATTAATCCTGCTATGATGGCTTCAAATATACGATGAATGTTTCTACTCAATCTCAGACTATCAGCAGCAGCAGCAGCAGCAAGAAGAGAAGCAGTTGAACCATTTTGCTGCGGTATTGCTGCTTGCTGCAGCAGCAGCGGCAGCACAGCCTGCGGCTGCTCTCGCAGCAACAACTCTAGAGCCTGTATATGTACTGCTCTTCCTGCTGCTGCTGCTGCTGCTGCATCTTCTCTATTAAGTAGCGGTGGAGTAAGTAGCTGCTGCAGCAGAGGAGGCAGTAGTTTGCTGCTCGCTTCTGTTCCTTGATGCTCAAGACAGACAGCAGCAGCAGCAGCAGCAGCAGCCTGTACATCCTTATCTGTGTCTTGTAAGGCCCGCCGCAGCAGCAGCAGCAACCTGTCTCCCTCAGCAGCAACAGCAGCACGAGAGCCACTACGAAATATCTCCAGCAAACCAAGACATACACCGCGACGGATTGACGCGTCAGAGGCAGACAGAGACTGCAGCAGCAACAGCAGCAGCAGCAACAGCAGCATCATCAGCACAAGCAGCAGCAGCAGCAGCACCATCACCAGCAGCACAAGCATCAGCATCATCAGCAGCACAAACAGCAGCAGCAGCACAAGCAGCAGCAGCAGCACCAGCATCATCAGCAGCACAAGCAGCAGCACCAGCACAAGCAGCAGCAGCAGCACAAGCAGCAGCAGCAGCACCAGCATCATCAGCAGCACAAGCACCAGCACAAGTAGCATCAGCACCAGCAGCAGCATCATCAGCAGCACCAGCAGCAGCACCAGCATCATCAGCAGCACCAGCAGCAGCATCATCATCATCATCATCATCATCATCATCAGACCTGTTGTAGGTGCGGCATCAGCTGCGGCAAGACCTGCTCTCCCATTTTGTGTGTGAGTGCGCCTATACATCTAGCAGCAGCTTTCTGTTTCTGCTGCTGCTGCTGTACAGCAGCAGCAGCAGCAAGATTAGATATTAATCTTCGTGTTAATATAGGAAGAATATCTTTTATTGTTTTAGGTGTGTTCGATACATTCCCCTTCCATGCAGCAGCAGCAGCAGCACGAACAGCAGAAGATTCGTCGCTTCTAGCTATAAATAAACCTGCAAGTATAAAACTTCTTCTTTCTATACATAACACTTCTGTCTGGAGTATACTATCTGCTGTTGCTGCTGCTGCTGCTGCTCCTGCTGCTCCTGCTGCTGCTCCTGTATCTTTATCTTGCTCCTCACCATCATCATCATCGCCTGCTGCTGCTGCTGCTGCTGCTGCTGCTGCTGTTGCTTCTGTAGCCCCCTCCAATAAACGCCGGAGCAGCAACCCTAGTAGCTGTATGCTACTAACCCTAATTCTTGCTTCTGCTGCATATAAACCTGTCTCCAAAGAAGGAAGAAGGAGAGCTGTATGTGTGTTTGCAAATAAATATATTATTATTTCTGCTGCTCTTAATGCAATATCACGAACAGATTCTTCTTCTGCAGCAACAGCATTTAATATAATTGGAGTAACTTGAGGCAATATATCTTTGAATCGAGATTTACATATACGAGGTAGAAACACAAAAATGCCCAGAAAGCCTTCTCTGCATGCAGCTGAATTTTTGGGGCTGGCAGCCTGCTGCAGCAACATAGGAAGTAGCTGCTGTAGTCTTTCTCGTCTCCATGCACTTAATAACTCTGCTAGAGCATTTGCTGCTCCGCTTCTATGTACACTGCTGCTGCTGCTGCTGCTCAGGGTCTGCAGCAGGTTATCTAATACAGAAGATAAAGCCTCCTCCTTCACACATCGTGCAATAGCACCAAATGCTCTTGCTGCTGCAGCACGAACAGCAGGTGTGGGGTCTTCTAAAGCTTGTTGGAGAGAAGGAAGGAGCTGCGGTAGATACGGCAGCAACGGCTGCATCTGCATGTCCTGCTGCTGCTGCTGCTGCTGCTGCTGTTGCTGCTGCTGCTGCTGTTTTTGATAGATAACCCCTAAAAAGCCTATGATGTCTGCTGCTTTCTTCTTAATCTCGCTACTTCTCTCCTGCATTCCCCTAACCAACAGAGGAACAGATAGAGAGAGAAGAGATATATTCGAGAAGCATATACACTCCAGAGATAGAAGAATATCTAATCCCTTCTTAATATTTATAGATGAAGGATCTATCAAAGCAGGTATAATATATTGTAATAAAATCTGTTGTAATTCAGGTGTATAGGCAGCTGCAGCAACAGAATGTAATGCTTCTGATGCTGCTCTTTGTATTGTAGGTATAGACATATCTCTAGCAGCATCAATTAAGAGAGGAATAGCAGCATTATATTGTGTAGATAAAGAGACAGACGAATTCGTAGCAAATGCTGTTAATAGCTCTATACACCCCACACATCCGTCTTGCTTTCTTTCTTGTATTTTATTTATTAACACAGGAAGAATAAGTCTACTTCCATGGCTGCTCATACTTTTCATTAATTGTTCTGCTGCTGTTCTTGCTGCTGCTCTCACAGGTTTTGTGGGGTCTTCAAGACATAATAATAATATATCTAATAATTGCAGTGTATACGGTTCAAACACTCTTCCTAAACAGTAACTAATTTCTACAATACAAAGAAGCCCTCCCTGTCTTTTAATGCTGCAGCCCGAACGCATTGCTATTTCTATTTGCTGCAATATTCCTTCTCTCTTCAAACAACTAACACCTAAACCTTTTATACTTGCTGCTAGTGCTGCTGCTGCTCCTCGCCGAACAGGTAGATCTGACGCTGTTAATGCTGCTGTTAGGAGCCGCTGAAGCAAAGCACGACTGGCTGACACTGTATCCTCCCCCTCCTCCTCCTGCTGCTGCTGCTGCTGCTGCTGCTGTTGCTGCTGCTGCTGCTGCTGCTGCTGCTCATTTGATACCAAATCTTTCGTTTTTGATTCTTCTGCTGCTGCTGTTGCTGCTGCTGCTGCTGCTGGTGGTGGTGGGGTTGGTGCTGCAGCAAGTAGTTTAATAAGCTTCGTAAAGGGTTGAGCTAGGAGGTGTTGTACATCAGGAGCAGCAGCAGCAGGAGACAGCAACAAATCTTCTAATTTGGAGCCAATTAAATAAACTAGTGGATCTCCTGCTGGCATTTGCTCTGCTAGAGACCCGCAGAATAATGCCTGAGCTACTTGAACCGCTTCTTCATCTTTCCTGCTGCTGCTGCTGCTGCTGCTGCTGCTGCTGGTGGCCTTGCTGCTGTTCCTGCTGCTGCTGCTGCTGCTGCTGCTGCTGCTGTTGCTGCTGCTGTTGTTGGTGGCATTTGTTAGTCTCTGTCGTGTGTTTCTGTCTACGCATTCGTAGATTTTAAGACGCAGCGAATCTCCCTCTGCTCTTCGTATTGCTTCAACACCAGCAGCAAGTAGCTGCTGCTGCAGTTGTGTACCTGCGAGGGCATCAGAACATGTAAGCCCGTCATTGAGTAGGAACTGCAGCAGCAGCAAAATTGTAGATGTAGTCTGCAGCAGCTTCCTTTCAGCACAACAACGAAGAGCAGCAGCAACACCTAGCATCATTATTCTCTCTCTTTCAGATCGCAGCATCAAATGCTGCTGCTGCTGCTGCTGCTGCTGCTTGTCTTCGTCTTCTTCAGCCTCACTTCCTCCTCCTCCTGCTGCTGCTGCTGCTGCTGCTGTTGCTGCTGCTCTTCCCTTAAGCTTATTCTTAACAGCACCACCAAAGAAGTTTGCAGCATCAAGTTCTTTCTTCTTGTACACCACACCTTGCTGCTGCTGCTGCTGCTGCTGCTGCTGCTGCTGCTGCTGCTGTGCATAGGGGCCTTCCAAAGGACGAATGCCCTTGAACAGATCTATCAGCAGCAGCAGCGCTGCTTCTGTTGCTGCTTCTCCTCCTTCAGATCTCACCAACTCAGCTGCAAACGCAGCAGCCGCCTGCAGCAGCAGCAGCAGCAGCAGCAGCAGCAGCAACAGCAGCAGCAGCAGCAGCAGCAGCAACAACCAAAACAGTATTTCGTATACAAACGGATGCGCTGCAGCAGCAAGGACTAGCTCAGAGTACAGCAGCAATAACACCCCACAGCAGCAGCAGCAACAGCAACAGAGCAACAACAACAGCAGCAGCAGCAACAACAACAGCAGCAGCAACAGCAGCAGCAGCAGCAGCAGCAGCACATACCATATCCCTAAACGTTTTCTCCGGGCATGCCAGCAGCTGCGCAAGTGTCTCTAAGTGCTGCTGTCTGTCTCCTACTAGCTGCTGCGGCAGCTGCTGCTGCAGCTGCTGCAGCAGACTTGAAGCAATAGCAGCAATATCGTTATCTGTGTCTTCACAGAGAGAAAGAACAACAGCAAATACTAATGGGGCTGCTGCATGCATGCGGCTTGTAGGCAAGTGCTGCAGCGCAGCAGCAGCTGCCTTTCTTGTTGTTGCTGCTTCTGATGCTGCTAGCAGCAGCAACTGCTGTACCTGCTGCTGCTGCAACAGCCTCTCAGCAGCAAGACATAATGCCTCTTGTGCTGCAGCAGCATATATTGGATGAGCCTGTAGAACAGCAGCAAGAGAAGACATTACAGCTTCTGCATCTAATAAAACCCCTAGCTTTAGTTGCTGCAGCAGCAGCAGCAGCGCCTGCTTACATGCTGCTGCTGCTGCTGCATCAGACTGCAGCAAAACAGCAGACACAAGAGGCAGAACTAATCTGCTGCCTGCAAGAGACAGAGCCTTCTCTCCTCTCCCTGTAGCAAGTACTGCTGCTGCTGCTGCTGCAGCAGCTGCAGCAGCAGCTGCAGCAGCAGCAGCAGCACCACCACCACCACCAGCAGCAGCGGCAGCAGCAGCAGCAACCCGTTGCTGCTCCACTAGCAGCAAAGCCTCTGCTAGTGCTGCTCTCTTAGGGAGAACGTCAGCAGACACAGCAGCAGCAACTAGCTGCCGCAAACATCGTAAAGCGCTGCTGCAGGTGATGCTGCAGCGCAGCATCAGCTGTAGCGTAGGCAGCAGCTGTACACTCGACTCCTCTCCTCCTGCTGCTGCTGCTGCTGCTGCTGCTGGTGCTGCTGCTGGTGCTGCAGCAGCAGCAGCAGGTTCTGCTGCTGGTGGGGCCAGCAGCACTTCTGCACAGTCACTACCAACCCCACTGACGATACACCCCAACTGCAGCAAGATTCTGCTGCAGCGTTGCTGCAGCTGCTGCAGCTGCTGCCGCTTCTGCTGCTGCTGCTTCAGCTCCTCCTGCTGCAGTTGCTCTCGTGTTAAACCCTTCTGTCCTTTTGCTGCTGCTGCTGCTGCTGTGCCTGGCTTCCCTCGACCTGCAGCAGCAGCAGATTTGTTCTTGCTGCTGCTGCTGCTGCTGCTGCTGCTGATGCTGATGCTAGGCCGAACTGCAGCAGGTGCAGCAGCAGCAGAACTGGTTGCTGCTGCAGCAGGGATATAAATCCCTCCCCCAACATACAAGACATCGTTTCTAGCAAAATACATAGCTGCCATTTCAGGTGTACATGCAGCTATTTCTGCTGCTGGCAGCAACCCCACAAGTCTGCAGCAGCAGCGGATGCTGCTGCTGCGGAGGCCGTCAAGACACCTCATCCAGTTGCTGCTGCTGTACCGTCCTTGCTTCCTCTTTCGCTCCTGTGGGCTCAGCTCTTCAAGCTCCTGCTGCTCCTGCTGCTGCTGCTGCTGCTGTTGCTGCTGCTGCTGCTGCTGCTGCTCTTCAAGGAAGCAGCCTGCAGCAACAGCAATAGCGTCGCAAGCACGAGCAACGCCGCTGCAGTCTGCGCTGTCTCTGCTGTCTGTTGCTGTTACAGACAGCGGCAGCAGCTGCAGCAGCTGCTGCCAGTCTACCATCGAGCCCTCACCCCTGCTGCTGCTGCTGCTGCTGCTGCGTCTCGACAACAGCAGCAAGACAGAACGGATGAGAGAGACAGGAGTCTTCTCACATTCTCTTGCTGCAGGATGTGCAGCACAAAGAAGCAGCAGCGCATGCAGCCCCGGTCTTGCTGCATGCAGCTCTCCCCTGCTGCTGCTGCTGCTGCTGCTGCTGCGATGTACAGCAGGCAACAGCAGCCGGATCAGCTGCTGCAGCAAAGACTGCAGCATGCTGCTGCTGATTCCTGCTGCCGACTCATCTCGTCCTGCTGCTGTTGCTGCTGCTGCTGCTGCTGCTGTTGGGGATAAGGCTGTCTTTGTCTTGGGAGTGTTGCTGCTGCTGCTGCT
>OY986951.1:1071968-1079468 GCA_963920595.1 Eimeria praecox
TAGGTGGGTTTGTGGGGGAAGGGGGGGGGGGGGGTGGGGCGTGTAGAGAGAGGGCTGTGGTGTTTGAGAGAGAGGACTTTGAAGGGCTCTTTGAGGGTAATCAAATAAACAAACAGGGAGGATACGAGGGGACGATGGGGAGGGATGGATTAGACATGTCTTCTGCAGATCACCTTCAACTAAGCTCTGTGAAGATTTGTGTTTTTTATAAATATTGAGAAATAGCTAGAGTTTGTTGCTCTACACTGCAAAGTATATATATGATGGGTGTAGATACACTGAAGATATACAACCTGTCTTTTCAACCACTTTCGACGAATGACGGACAAAGCACCAAACTCACAACTACAAGGAATGTAAAGGACGAGTAGCAGACACAACTGAGATGCACTAGCGTACCACAGAACTTGAAGCAGCACATCACAGAATAATCCTAACATGATCAGGGGAGGGTTCCCCATGCTATGTCTTGCTGGCTCTCTGTATATATATATATATATATATATATATATATATATATATATATATATATATATAAGGTAGCATCGTAGAGGTCCATACGCGGGAAAACTGTGCGATAATTAGCCTCTCAGCTCTCTCAACAGTATTTTAATCTTCTACATTAAAAGGAGCTCCATCATAACTTCAATTTAATGAGAAAGGTGGATGGTGCTTCCATACAGAGCAGAGAAGCAGCAGGAGACGAGGCGTAGCATGCATGCATATCGCAGAGAAGCTGCAGGAGACAAGGCGTAGCATGCATGCCTATCTCCCTATTTGCTGGACCTAAGAAGGCTTCAGCTATAGGGGGGGGGGGGAGGGGGAGGCGACAAAATTAACACCCGAAGAACAGCAGAGTTGCACACAATCGAAGGATGACTTCTCACAAAAGTTAAGAGTGGAGGATTCCTCAACATGCTGTGAATGTGATAGACGCCAAGTGCATCATATGCCTGTCTCGCCCCAAGCCTTCTTCGGGTGTACAGACGGCCTGCATAGAAGAACAAAACAACTGACAAGAGAACGAGCTGTTACGAAAACGCAAACCCTAAACCCTCAACGTTCTGTCTTGTAGACAGTCCTGTTGTACCGAAGAAAAGAAACATACGGTGGTGGCTTTGTGTTGACTTCAAGGCCCTGCAAAGACAGAGGATGAGACAAACGTCTCTGAATCTCTGCATTGATTATATACTTCTCAACGTACACGATAAAGTAATTTTGTTTTATTATTTAATTTTCTTCTTTACATATTCGCAGACTCAAACTTTTTTCCACAACAGACACGGGACAAGTTCATCACTCTCCGAGTCTGTCATCAACCCCAGACAAATATGTAGAATAATTTTAAAGGATCTGATAATAAAATAGTTATTCGACGCTCTACTAATTCAATAAATTCAAGCCCCCATCAAGTACATCTTGTGGGCGCCACCAACATGATCGCTGACGCACTCTCTCGGCTTCCCACAGGGCGAGCACTTCGTACAACAACAGCGCTTGCTGTTGAGGATGTCTCTTGTGTTTTTAAGTTGTATTCTTCTCAGTCCTTAGATACCGAAGGAGCTGCGGGTTCTGTTATAAGCAAAGACTGCATGCGGTGTCAGGCAAAGACAGTAGACTTCCCCTGTTATTATAAATACGAGCTCCATTTCTCACAAACAGTTCGCGTAAAATACACGAATATCTTTCAGTGAATGACCGAGGGAAGGAGGGGCGGGGGATAAACAAAACAGTATAACGAGACGTCAGGCCCTCATAGTCTCTCAAATGTTTTTCTTCACCCTCGATAGACATGTCTCTTCACCTCTTCATAGTTCAAGCAATTAAGGACTAGAGACAGTCTCCTGTAATATTTATTGTAGATGTTTCTTTGGATTCCTAGGAAGAAAGCGAAGGGGAGTTTGAGTGCAACTCTTGCTACCTTCACCATCAGGGACGACGATGTGATAGCATTTATATTGTTATTTAATTAATGAGTCAGCTAATAAACCTTCTCATTCCTCCGTTACACTTCATGTACAGAAGAGGAAGGGAGTAAAGTGTTTATTTATTATCCGTGAAAGGCCCACGATTATTTGAAGAGCATCGATCCTCACTGCCACTCTAAGCGCGTACGCGCATTTCGGCGAGAGCTCATCTCCCTCCTCAGCATACACCATAAATATCATGTACTGCAGCAAACCACCAGGAGACAGACAGTCCGACTGCGTGCAGCAGCAACATTTCTGTGCTGTATGTGCTACTTCGCACGAAGAAAACTACATTACAGTGGCGATGTCTCCTTCAGAAGGAGGTGTTATGTACAAACCCGTTGCTGTGGGGTCGGGAGTTGGGGCTTCTCTTCCTCTTGATAGACAGCTCGCTGTCCCCACAGCTGCATGCACAGCTTGAGCTTGCAGCAGCTCGACAGAATCCGAGTGTATCTACACAAGGATATGTATCAAGAAACCCTCACAAATGCAATCAAGGATAGACGGCGAGGGGGCTTAAGAAGGGCCTTTCAAACTAATCTGCTAGTCATATCTACGCACTATCCAGCCCCGTTGTTGCTCTGTAGTACTCTGCTCGCACCTGCCGTGATGAAGCATGCAGTGTTACGAAGTGTAGCGACAGGTCTCCATCTTTGCAGAAGAACAGCGTTAGTTTATGTTGACCGAAGGATAAAAGTATCTGTGAAGAGGAGGTTATGCCCTCCCTTCCCCCTCTCAAGATATCAGGGTTACAGCTGCTGGTGGGGCTGCTGCTGGTGGTGAGAGGAGGCAGCTTCTCATGAGTTGCTACCTGCTGTGCTTCAACTAACCCTGTAAACCAACCCCAACCTACAAATCTACTCAAACCTCATTTTGATTTACATGCACTACCGCTGCATGCAGCTTGTAGCGTCCTCTACATGATGTTGACATTCGTATTTTTTAGTTGCTCTCACGCTGATTACGGAAGAGCAGCAGGTGTTTAAATAGAGACTAAACTACACTGTAGACTGCTAGCACATGCAGCAGAAGGGGATCTGCTGTGGATGCATGCATGGATGCCCTGCAGCACCCGCTGCAGCAAGCTACCTTGGAAGCTCGGTGTGTCTAGCAGCCCCAACTGTACAGCAGGTTTAATAAGGAGATTGGGAGGGTGGAGGGGATACCAGCAGCTTTATTAGAATGTTTCTCTTCTTCAGATAATTGTCTCTGATATATATATATATATATATATATATATATATATATATATATATATATATATATATATAGTCAGTATTGATGATGAGAGAGGGAGATCCTCATCATATTTTCGTGATAAGATTGTGTAATAAACAAATATACAATAAAAAACAAACAGTAGACAGACGATGCTCCCCAAAGACACACTTCTCACCCCCCCCCCCCCCCCCCCCCCCCCCCCCCCCCCCCCCCCCCCCCCCCCCCCCCTCAAGCTTCAGTCTTTAATTATTCTACGCTCAAACAAGTGGAGAGAAAATTTGTTTTTATTTATCTTCTACGTACAACTGTTAATTCGTCTCGCGTTTAAGTATAATCTAACCCCTGATAGGTTTTCTCGGCATGCTTCTGCTGTTCCTCCCCATATATATATATATATATATACATACATATATATATATATATATACATATACAAACAAATATAAAGATAAATAAAAATATAAATAAATATATATATATATATATACATATATGAATCTGCATCTGTGTAGTTTATATAATATAATGTGCTTGCTGCTGCGGTGTTTGTTTGTTGTGCCTGACGGGGGGCGGCATTCCCTCGGTTTTTGTTGGTTTTAGGGTTTAGGGTTTAGGGTTTAGGGTTTAGGGTTTTAAAAATATTAAAATATATTTATTATATTTTAATATTTGAAGATTGCAGCGAAAGTAGATAAACAGCAGCGCAACAGCAGCAGGCAGCAACAGCCGGCAGATGCGCTGCTACCTCCCTCCTCTTCTTATTTTTATTTGTTTTTTTTATATTTTATTTTATTTTATTGTTTTAAATTAATTAATATATTAAATAATTTATTTTAACACACAAAATACACACAATACACACAAGCTACACCCTCATCTACGCAAGGCGGCAGCCTCCACAGCCAGCAGCAGCAGCAGCAGCAGCAGCAGCAGCTGCTGCTGCTGCTGCTGCTGCTGCTGCAGCCCTTGCTGCTGCCACCCTCGCCGCCGCCGCAGCAGCAGCAGCAGCAGCAGCAGCAGCAGCCTCCAAGTGGCTACTGTACCCGTTGTCGTAGCGTCAGCTGAACAGATGCACTTGTATATAACCTAGTAGTAAGCACATATTATATTTGCTGTTTGCTGCTGCAGCAGCAGCACAGCAGCAACATCAACTCCCCTGCTGCGGCGTACATTTGTGCGTGCTGCAGCCCCAGGGCTGTAGCAGCAGCTTCTCTGCTGCAGCAGCCAAGTGCTATTGTATATAAAGTACGGTTTCTCTAGCACTAGTTGTATGCTCTCTGCTGCAGCAGCAGCAGCAGCAACACACAACGCCACCGGCAGCTCTTGCTGCTGCAGCAGCAAGTTAGCACCTGTAGCGACACCAGCAGCAGCAGCAGCAGCAGCAGCAGCAGCAGCAGCTCGTTCTCTCTTAGGGGACTATATTCTACTTGTTTGCTTCTCTTTCGGCTGTATGCTCTTACTTAACGCGACAGAGGTATAGAGAGACGCAGCAGCAGTAGCAGCAGCAGCAGCAGCTGCTGCTGCTGCAGAGGAAGCACTTGCTGCAGCAGCACCAAAGTAGGCTGTCCCCTCCAACCCCTGCTTCTGTTTGATTTTGCTCCTTCTCTCTCTTCTCATCTTCTTCGGCTTCATTCTATCTGCTGCTGCTGCTGCTGCAGCAGCAGCAGCAGCTGCTGCTGCTGCTGCTGCTGCTCCTTGCTGCTGCTAGATAGATTGCGTACACCTAGCCGCACTTTTATATATTCTGCTGCTGCTGCACTCTAACTGCGTGTCTTAAGAATATATTGTGTGTGTTTTGCAGACGGATGCAGCAACAACTTACGCTGCTGCTGCAGCAGCAGCAGCAACAGCAGAAGCCATTGGCGCCAGAAGCAGCAGCAGCAGCAGCAGCAGCAGCAGCAGCGAGTCGAACGCCGAGCAGCGATACAAGCGGACAGGGAGGGCCTTACACAACTCTCTATCGCACAGCAGAGGAGCAGCAGCAAGACACAGCTGCTGCAGCAGTAGCAGCAGCAGCAGCAGCAGCAGCAGATCCAATGCAGCTCCAACTAGATGGTGTATGTACACCCGAGCCCTCTCCAGCAGCAGCAGCAGCAACAACACCAACGCCTGCTGCTGCACCTGCTGCAGCAGATCCGGCGGTTCATGCTGCTGCCTTCGCAGCAGCAAACCCAATCAAGGAGGAGCAGCTACAGGAGCAGCTGCAGCAGCAGCAGCAGCAGTTGCAGCAGCAACAGTTGCAGCAGCAACTGGAGCAGCAGCAACAACTGCAGCAGCAGCAATTGCAGCAGCAGCAGCAGCTACAACCGCAGCTGCAGCATCCTGCTGCTCTACATGATGTCGCAGGTGCAGCAGACCAACTTCCTTTAGAGCTGCAGCAGCAGCAGCTGCAGCAGCAGCAACTGCAGCAGCAGCAGCTGCAGCAGCAACTGGAGCAGCAGCAGCTGCATCAGCTACAGCTGCAGCAGCTGGAGCAGCAGCAGCACGATATGGCTTCTATGTATAATGTTGCTGGGGGTGTTGATGTATCCTCGGCGTTGCTGCTGCAGCAGCAGCTGCTGCTGCAGCAGCAATTAAAACAACACCAGCAGCAGCTGCTGCAGCAAGACTACGGAGCAGGGATGAAAGGATTGCTGCTGCCGCAGCAGCAGCTGCTGCCGCCGACGCCGCAGCAGCATCAGCTAGAACAGCAGCAGCAGCAGGATCTAGAACAGCAGCAGCAACGTACAGCTCTACCGAAAGTAGTTGGGGTTAGATTTGATAAAGTTAACAAGACATGGAGGGCTAGCTGGTCTGTTGCTGCTGCTGCTGCTGTTGCTGCTGCTGCTGTTGCTGCTGGTGTTGCTGTTGCTGCTGCTAGATTTGTTGTTGTTGCTGTGTTTGATAGTTTGCTGCTGCTGTTGTATTTGCTGCTGCTGCTGCTGCTGTTGTATTTGCTGCTGCTGCTGCTGAGTTAATTGCTGCTGCTGCCGTATGTTCAGTAGCTGCTGCTAGACTTCCTGCTGCTGCTGCTGCTGCTGCTGCTCTATTTGCTGCTGCTGCTGCTGCTGCTGCTCTATTTGCTGCTGCTGCTGCTGCTGCTGCTCTATTTGCTGCTGCTGCTGCTGCTGGTGTGTGTGTTTAGGTATGACCCTCAGACGAAGCGGCGCGTAGAGAGGAAGTTTTCTGTTAACAAGCTGGGATTCTATCAGGCATACAGACTAGCTACAGGTAGCTGCTGCTGCTGCTGCTGCTGCTGTTGCTGCTGCTGCTGCTGTTGCTGCTGCTGCTGTTGTTGCTGCTGCTGCTGTCATTGGTTGGATGCTGCTGTTGCTGCTGCTTCTGTTTTTGGTCCTTGGTTTTAATGACGACCTGAACGTATGTGTTTTCTGCTGTTGCTGCTGCTGCTGCTGTTGCTGCTGCTGCTGCTGTTGTTGCTGCAGAATGTCGACAGCAGCAAGAGCAGCAGCTAGGGTTGAGAGACAGAAGCCTGCGTAGGACTCCTGCTGCTCGTGCGTTTGGGGCTTCGGAGTTTGCTACTAAGCAAGAACCATCAAGGACTGTGGTGAGGACGACGTCCTGCTGCTGCTGCTGCTGTTGCTGCTGCTGCTGCTGTTGCTGCTGCTGTTTTTGTTGTGGGGGTGTTGGCTGCTGTTGCTGCAGATGCAGCAGCTGCTCGTGCTGCTGCTGGTTTTGTTGTTTGGTGGTGTGTGCTGCTGCTGCTGCTGCTGCTGCTGCATGCGTGGTGGTGGTGTTGTTATGTCTGTCTTACTTCGTGCTGCTGCAGCAATTGCTGCAGCAGCATCCCAGCAGCAACAGCAACAGCAACAGCAGCAGCAACAAGAGCAGCAGCAGGAGCAGCAGCAGCAGGAGCAGGTTGTGTTTGTTTGTTTGTTGTTTGTGTGTTCTTAGGACGGTAGCCGTATAGGAGCTGATGGTGTTGGTGGTGCTGCAGACACAGCAGCAGCAGCAGCAGCAGCAGGTGCTGGTGGTGCTGCTGTAGGGGCCCCTGCAGCAGGAGGAGGCGCAGCAGGTGTGGGGTCTTCGGGATCGTCAGCAGCAACAGCAGCCCCAGGAACAGCAGCAGGAGGAGCAGCAGGAGGAGCAGCAGCAGCAGCAGCAGCAGCAGGAGATACAAGCGAAGCAGCAGCAGAAGAAGCAAGAGAAGATGAAGAGGATGGGGCCGCGTGGACCCCGGGGGGAGAGAGTAGGAGGAGTTGTTCTCGCCCTCAACTAAGGAGAAGACGCATTCTAAGCAGTAAGTTTGCTGCTGATGCTGCAGCAGGAGCAGCAGTTAAGAGACACAGGAGGCCTCTTACGCCTGCAGCAGC
>OY986951.1:1094468-1099468 GCA_963920595.1 Eimeria praecox
ATTATATTTAATTATATTTAATTTTATTTTATTATTACTTGTGTATTTATTTATGTATTTTAAACACAATTACGGAAGAACAACCACCTAACAGATACAACATAATCTTATTTAATTTTAATTAATTTAGTTTAATTTAAATTTATTTTATTTTATTTTATTTTATTTAATTATTGCTTGTGTATTTATTTATGTATTTATAAGTTATATTTATAGATTTATATACTTACATATATATATATACATATATATATATATATATATATATATATATATATATATATATATATATATATATATATATATATAGTCTAATAGATATATTAATAATATATTATTTAATATAATAGTATATTTATTTATTAATATATATGAAGAACTCAATTAATTAATATATTAATTAATTACTTAATTAACTCCTCTCCACTTAATACCTGTAACAAATTGAACCCAAGTACAGTTAAGATACATTTTCGTAAAACTCAATTAACTAATTAACTAATTATATAATTAATTAATTAAATTAACTAACTAATTTAACTCATTAAATAATTAAATTAACTAATTAATTAACTAATTAGCTAATTAATTAAACTAACTAATTAACTAATTAATTAATTAATTAATTAATTAAATAAATAAATTAATTAATTAATTATATGTTCTCACCACTTAACCCCTTTAAGTAGTTTCATCCAATTAAAATTAAGATACATATTCGTAAAACTTGATTAGTTAGTTATTTAACTAACTATTTAATTAACTAAATAACTAATTAATTAATTAATTAAGATAACTAATTAATTAATTAATTAATTAATTAATTAATTAATTAAATTAATTAATTAATTATATGTTCTCACCACTTAACCCCTTTAAGTAGTTTCATCCAAGTAAAATTAAGATACATATTCGTAAAACTTGATTAGTTAGTTATTTAACTAACTATTTAATTAACTAAATAACTAATTAATTAATTAATTAAGATAACTAATTAATTAATTAATTAATTAATTAATTAATTAATTAAATTAATTAATTAATTAATTATATGTTCTCACCACTTAACCCCTTTAAGTAGTTTCATCCAAGTAAAATTAAGATACATATTCGTAAAACTTGATTAGTTAGTTATTTAACTAACTATTTAATTAACTAAATAACTAATTACTTAATTAATTAATTAATTAATTAATTAATTAAATTAAATTAATTAATTAATTAATTATATGTTCTCACCACTTAACCCCTTTAAGTAGTTTCATCCAAGTAAAGTTAAGATACATATTCGTAAAACTCCATTTAAATTTTAAAATATCTAAGATACGACGACGTCGAGGATGAAAGCGAGCATCAATGTCTCCTCTTCTTATCTGGTGTATGTACAGCCCGAGGGGCATCCCATGCCACTCAGGGGGCCACAGATCAGACTCGTCTCCTGCTGCTGCTGCTGCTGTCTCCTCCTCCTGCTGCTGCTGCTGCTGCTGCTGCTGTTGCTGCTGCTGCTGCTGTTGAGGAGGAGGGGGAGGAGTCGAACGCCACGGACTGCGTAAAGCTGTGATGTTCTCGCCTTTAAAAAGAATACAAATAAACATATATATATATATATATATATATATATATATATATATATATATATATATATATATATATATATATATATATATATATATATAATATACAGAGACAGATACAGAGAGAGAGATATATATATAAAAGAGAGAGAAATAATTAAATAAATAGATAGATAGATAGAAACATAAATAAAGAGGAGACAGTAGCAGCTATAAGAGGAGACAGTAGAATAGATAAATATAATATAATAAACTAACTAACCAGGTATTTTGAATGTTTCAGGTAAATCATTAAAAGTAATTTCTTTATTTAATTCTAAACTGACAGGACGATACAAATCCTGAAGTGTACAGACACCCCAAAAAATAAATATTTTATACATTATCATCCTGCTGCTGCTGCTGTTGTTGCTGTTGCTGCTGTTGTTGTTGTTGCTGCTGTTGCTGCTGCTGCCTGTTACTGATGCTGCTGCTGTTGCTGATGCTGCTGCTGTTGCTGCTGCTGCTGTTGCTGCAGCTGCAGCTGCATATTGGGAGGAATGTGCTGCATGCTTCTACAGTGTTGCAGCAGCAGCAGCAGCTGCTGCTGCTGCTATTGCTGCTGCTGCTGCTGGTATTGCTGCTGCTGGTATTGCTGCTGCTGCTACTTGTGCTACTCCTACTGCTTCTGTTCCTATATCGCTTTTATATTTTTAATATCTAGGGTTTAGGGTTTAGGGTTTAGGGTTTAGGGTTTACATTAAAGTATTGCATTGCTTCTATGACATCGTCCCAGCTCCAAATATCAAAGACATAATGAAAACCTCCTTCTGTCTGTCTCCTCGAGTATAAACGAAAGGGATACTGCTGCTGCTGCTGCTGCTGCTGCTGCTGCTGCTGCTGCTGCTGCTGCTGTCGTATCTGCTGCAGCAGCTGACGCCGTAAACCTACACGACGTACTGCGGGATGAGGAGGCCTAGGTAGCTGCAGCAACACAAACCCTAAACCCTAAACCCTAAACCCTAAACCCTAAACCCTAAACCCTAAGATACAGAGCTCGTTGAGGAAGGCAACTGCTAGCCAGACACATTGGATGGCTGCAGCAGCAAACACAATGCAGCAGCAACAACAACAACAACAGCAGCAGCAGCAGCAACAGCAGCAGCTACGCCAGCAGCAACAGCAGCAGCAGCAGCTACACCAGCAGCAACAGCAGCAGCAACAACAGCAACAAAAACAACAGCAGCAGCAGCAACACCAGCAGCAACACCAGCAGCAGCAACAGCAGCAGCAACAGCAGCAGCAGCAGCAGATATGAATGCGTACAGAGAACGTCTGTGTGTCGTTCTCAACCCCAAAATCAATATCTGATATGAGAGCATCTCTCTGTGCTTCTCCTGCTGCAGCATTACTTGCTGCTGCTTCTGCTGCTGCTATTGCTGCTGCTGCTGTATCTGCTGCTGTTGCTACACTTGGGAGAGAGGTTAGATTCTGCTGCTGTCTTGCTGCTTCCAGCGCAGCTCCTTCTTCTAGTGCTGCTGCTGCTGCCTGCATCTCTTCGATGCTGCTGGCGTCCTGCTGCTGCTGCTGTTGCTGCTGCTGCTGCTGCTGTTGCTGCTGCTGCTGCTGCTGTTGCTGCTGCTGCTGCTGCTGTTTGTTGCTGCTGTCTGTAGATCCTTCTAAGAAGCGCCTCTGCAGGGTAAGAATATCGGGAGGCAGCAGCAGCTGCTGCTGCTGCTGTTGCTGCTGCTGCTGCTGTTGCTGCTGCTGCTGCTGCTGCTGCTGGTGCTGTTGCTGCTGCTGCTGCTGGTGCTGCAGCCCCACCGTTTGCATCGCTCCACCCACCATTTGTCCTGCTTCTTCTTCCTGCTGCTGCTGCTGCTGCTGCTGTTGCTGCTGTTGCTGCAGCAGCAGCATGCGTCTAACATCTTCAAAACCTGCTCTCGAACGTTGTAGAGCAGCAACAGCATAAGGAGGTATACGTCCTTCTGTCTGCATGCGCTGGAAAGCCCCAAATAAATATAAATATCTTCCTCTCTGTCTCAAAGCGCTGCATGCAGCCCCAAGTTCAAACCCTCGAGTTATATCAGGATACGATGGTTTTGTATCTTCTTCTTTCTCTTCTTCTCTTTCTTCTTCTTTCTTCTGTTTCTTCTCTTCTTCTTCTGTTGCAGGAACAACAAAATATATTGAGGGGGCTTTAAAAGATAAACTAGAAGAAGAAGAAGACCTTGAGGCCTGCGTAAACCATAAAACACAAACCACAAACCACAAACCCTAAACCCTAAACCCTAAACCCTAAACCCTAAATCCTCGGGCTACAGACCGGTGAAGTTTCTATATCTATATCTATATATCTATCTGTCTATGGCTCTCTCTGTCTGTCTCTCTCTCTGTATATATATATATATATATATATATATATATATATATATATATATATATATATATATATGCATAAAGATATGTATGTATATATCTATATATATACAAACAACGAGAGAAGATAAATACGAATTATGAAAAGATAAACAAATCTAATAATATAAAAACCATTAAAGCAATAATAATAATAATAATAATAGTAATAGTAATAATAATAATAATAATAATAATAATAATACTATAATTAATAATAATAATAATAGTAATAATAATAATATTAATAATAATAATATAATAATAATAATAATAATAATAATAATAGTAGAGCATACACCGGAGAGACAGGACTCGCTAACAAGGAAAGATAAAGATACAGAAGCAGAAAATAATAAATAAAATAATAAAATAAATAAAATAAAATAAATAAATACAATAAATAAAATAAATAAATAAATACAATAAAACAAATAAAATAAATAAATAAATAAATAAGTAAATTAAATAAAACATACTAAGAAGACAGGCAGAGACAGCAGCAGCAACTCAAACAAAACAAATAAAATATATAAATAGAATAAAATATATAAATAAAATAAATAAAATAAATAAAATAAATAAATAAAATAAAGCAAATAGAATAAATAAATAAATTAAATAAAACAAATAAAATAAATAAAATAAATAAAACATACTAAGAAGACAGGCATTGACAGCAGCAGCAACTCAAACTCTCTCTCCTCTCGCTGCAGCCGCGACACCGTCGTAGCTCCCTTCGTCCAGTCAAAATCTGCAGCAGCAGCAGCAGCAGCAGCAACAGCAGCAGCAGCAAGAGGAGCAGCAGCAGCAGCAGCAATGGGAGCAGCAGCAGCAGCAATGAGAGCAGCAGCAGCAGCAGCAGCAGGAGACGCAGCAGCAGCAGCAAGAACAGTAGAATTAACAGTAGGTGCTCCAACACAAATAACAGAAGCAGCAGCAACAGCAGCAGCAGCAACAGCAGCAGCAGCAACAGCAGCAGCAACAGCAACAGTAGCAGCAGCAGCAACAGCAGCAGCAAGAGAAGGA
>OY986951.1:1116968-1121968 GCA_963920595.1 Eimeria praecox
TTTTTGATTTTAATTATTAAATATAGTAAGTTTATTCAATTATTCTTATTTGGGAGGCTCTTACACATCAGAAGACAACCTCAACCGCGTATAAGAGCATTCTTCTACCTTTCATATCTTCTTCTTATATACAAGTTATGACCTTCGAAGAAGAAGAATACGAGATAAACTTTAATTTAAAAATATAATTTAATATAAATTTAAATATAATACTAAACACACAATTATTTCATGTATACGGTCATACTTAGCCCATAGCAGATATATATATATATATATATATATATATATATATATATATATATATATATATATATATATATATATAATTTGGTTTACTTACTTATTTATTTATAAGTATATAATTGTATGTTTAAATTAGTATTACATTTACACAGATTATGCTTCTACATATATATATATATATATATATATATATATATATATATATATATATATATATATATATATATATATATATATATATATATATATATATATATATATATTATATGTTTAGGGTTTCCTCTTCGTACATGTTGAGGTGTCTGTACAGCTGCAGCAACATCTTCTACAACAAATACGATTAAAATTAAATTAAATTAAATATGGGGCTGCGGTGTATATATAGTAGAAGATATATTACTTTAAACCTTTCATTATATCTATCTATTTTTTGTTTTGTTTCTACAATATAAAAAAAAAACAAGAAAGAGAATAAACAGAACAAGACAGAGCAGAAGCACAATACAAATGGGGCTAAGCAGCTAGCAGCAGATCTTGTTGATATTGCTGCTGCTGCTGCTGCTGCTGCGGTTGGTGCTGCTGCTGTTGCTGCTGTTGCTGCTGCTGCTGCTGCTGCTGCTGCTGCTTAAGATAAATAATACTATCGAGTTTCCAGCTTGTTTCCAGATCAAGTTTATTTGTCTTGTCTGTATACGTTCAAGACAGAAGAGTAGAAGAGAATAGCATTTAAATATAATTATTTAAAATATAATTATATTTATCTCTTAATCTTTTTCTAACTTTGTATTTATATTTGTTTCTTCTTTAGTCTCCATCATCTTTCTTTTCTTTTTTATTTTTATATATTTAATTTAATTTTGTGTTAATTAATTTAATTTGTTATAATGCAACAAATTTTATTTATAGTTATATAAAATCTAAGTAAATAAAACTAAGAAATACTTAAGTCAATAATAATAATAATAATAATAATAATAATAATAATAATAATAATAAAGAGAGGAAGAATAAGAAGAATACTAATACTAATACTAATACTAATACTAATACTAATACTAATACTAATACTAATACTAATACTAATACTAATACTAATACTAATACTAATACTAATACTAATACTAATACTAATACTAATACTAATACTAATACTAATACTAATACTAATACTAATACTAATACTAATACTAATACTAATACTAGTACTAATACTAATACTGATACTAATACTAATACTAATACTAATACTAATAATACTAATACTAATATACTAATATTAATATATTAATACTAATAATGCTATAACAATAATATTAGTATAAATAACAATAAACTTATTAGTATTATTAGTACAACAAGAACTACTAATACTACACTCGACTAAACAAACTCTGTATTTTGTAAGCTAAGAAGAGCAAAGAAAGAAGTAGAAGAAGTAGAAAAAGTAGAAAGAATTAAACATAAATAGCATGTAGATATTTATACGCATGCATGCATGCATGCATGCATTTTAATTGTAGATTGTGGTGTATATACAGCTATTAAATACTTAGAACTATCTGTTTTATACAAAGTTATAATATATAAACTATAGTAGCAACGCGCTACAAAGTATAATATTATCTGCTTCTATTTCTTCTCTCTCCTTTAGAATATAAAGAAAAACATCAAAGACTTTTCTAGAAAATAAAATAAAATATAGTATAAAATAAAAAAAAGTAAGAAATTGAATAAAATAAAACGTATATATTAACAAAGAGATAAAGGGGATAGAGAGGAAGTAGAAACAAAAGAAAAATTAGGTTGTCTGTAAAACGAGTGAGCTGATTTAATACTAATAATAACAAATTAAAAGAAAATAAAAATAAAATAAATAAAAAAAAACAAAAATAAATAAAAATAAATAAAAATAAAAATAAAACAAATAAAGATAAATAAGACTAAAATTAAAAATACATAAACATACACATGTTAGTCTTTCAACAATATAACAACATTAAGTATAAAGGTATTAGGATGATAGAGATTAGAGCGAGGGAAATCGTGAATAAATCATACGATCTTAGAAATAGAAATACATCTAAGGATCAAAATAAAGATAAACAAAAATAAAGAATTTATATTAAATAAAAATAAAGAAATAATAATAAAAAAACTAAAAAGAAGTAATCATATTACAAGGGTTGCATGCGCTCTTACAGAACAGCCCCACAACCGCATAGAGATGCTTCGGGGGCCCCGTGATATAAAAGATTAAGATATAAAATTAATTATATTGAATTTGTGAATTAAAATAATAATTTATTAATGATTTTAAACTTCAAAACTTTGAAGGTGTCTATTTTGTAAATTTATTTTCGGGTGTATCTTGAGGTGCCTATACACCTGAAAAGTTGAATGGGAGAGCATATTATCTTCAGGTGGAAAGCGATGTTTATTTTTATGATTTTGATGGATAAATAGTATTTTCATGATTAATATTTGTTTATCTTTCATCCGAATATAATATTTATTGCTGTTCTTCTTCTTTTTTTTTCAACTTTCTCTCTTCCTGTGCAACTTGCAGCAAGATGTGTAGTCTGGTGCGACCGAGCGATGTATTCGATTTATTTGAAATGCAACATGTTAATTTTGTTAATTTACCTGAAAATTATGTTATGAAATACTACTTCTTCCATTCTTTATCATGGCCTCAGCTGCCTACTGTTGCCGAAGACTCGCAGGGGAAAATCGTCGGATACGTCCTTGCAAAACTGTAAGATATATATATATATATATATATATATATATATATATATATGAGTGGTATTTGTTGCTTTTGCAGCTGTTATTCTTTTTCTTTTTTATATTTTCTGTCTTACTTACTTTCTAATCTATCTTTGTTATATCTTGTTTGCCTCTACACCAACTTCTTTGACTTCCTTTGGTTATTTGTATTATTACTTTTGTTTACTTATTCTTCTCTGTTTTATCTTTGTTTATTTGTTTCTCTTCTTACTTTTGTTTCTGTTTTTCTGTTTCTTTCTTTGTTTTTTTGTTTGCTTTCCTCTGTTTATTTATTTTTGTTTGTATATTTGTCGTTCAAACAACAATAGCATACATTTTACATTCTTACTTCTTGTTTCTGCATGCATCTTAATAACGTTGAGGTGTACGTACACCTAAAGGAGTGAAGATATATTAATTATTTATGGTGTATATACAGAGAAGATGAAAATCAACAAGGACAGAAACCCCACGGCCATGTCACCTCTGTTGCAGTCCTTCGGCAATATAGAAAATTGGGATTAGCTTCAAAATTGATGCGATTATCACGTAGGGTTTAGGGTTTAGGGTTTAGGGTTTAGGGTTTAGGGTTTAGAGTTTGGGGTGTATAGGGAGTGTTTTTGTGTTTTTCTTTTTTTTGCGGGTAATATATTACCTTTTGTGTTTATTTTTTGATATTTTATTTAAGCTTATTTATATTTATTTATTTATTAATTTAATTTAATTTAATTTATTGTTTATTTGTTTATTTATTCTGCTGTAGAAAGGGCTATGCAAGATGTATTTTCAGCAGAGTTTGCAGCTCTTCATGTGCGAGTTACGAACAGAGCGGCATACGCACTTTATAGTGGGACGTTAGGATACAGGTATATATATATATATATATATATATATATATATATATATATATATATATATATATATATATATATATATATATATAATGTTGAGGTGTACGTACACCTCAAATAAATATATTATTTGTTTGTTTTAATTTGATTCTAGAAGAATACGTGCATCCAAAGGTCTATTATTTGCTGCTTCCTTACTTGATGATGATGATGCTGCTGCTGCTGTTGCTGCTGCATCTGCTGCTGCTGCTTATGTTGCTGTTGCTGTTGTTGTTGTTGTTGTTGTTGTTGTTGTTAGTGCTACTGCTGCTAATGTTGCTGCTTATGTTGCTGCTGCTGCTTTTGTTGCTGCTGCTGCTATTGTTGTTACTATATTTCTGCTGTTGCTGCTGCTGTTGCTGCTGCTGTTGCTGCTGCTGCTGCTGCAGAGTGCATGATATAGACAAGGAGTACTATGCAGACAAAGAAGATGCTTTCAGCATGCGTAATTATTTTAATAAAGGTGAAATTAATAAAATAAATAAATAAATAAATAAAATAAAATAAAATAAAATAAAAATAAAATAAAATAAAATAAAATGAAATAAAATAAAATAAAATAAAATAAAATAAAATAGAAATGCAATAGAAGTAGGCAACACAAGCCCATGCTGATGCTGCTGCTGTTGCTGCTGCTGCTGCTTCGACTGCTGCTGTTGCTGCTGCTATTGCTGCTACGGCTGCTGCTGCATCTGCTGCTGCTGCTGCTGCTGCTGCAGATAAAGGAGGGAAAGGCCGTCGTAAGGACTATCAGAATGAAGGAGGCGTAGCTGCTGCAAACAATGCGGTGAGGGATTGCAGTGTACGTACACCTCAATTCTGGGCTATCAAGGGTTTAGGGTTTAGGGTTTAGGGTTTAGGGGTCTGAGGATTTGTTGGTGGGTGTTGGTGTATGATGCGTACAGACAGCAGCAGAACAAAAACCTTCTAAAGCAACAGCAGCAGCAGCAGCAGCAGGAGACGCAGCAGCAGCAAAAACAGCAGCAGCAGCAGCACCCAATGAGAATGCTGCTGCAGCTGCTGCAGAGGCTTCCCCAGCAGCTGCAGGAGGCGGTGGCAGCAGCAGCAGCAGCAGAAGCAGGAGAAAAAACGCTAGGG
>OY986951.1:1124468-1126968 GCA_963920595.1 Eimeria praecox
ATATATATATATATATATATATATATATATATATATATATATATATTCTTCTACTTTCTCCCCTCTGCTTAATTACTCAACTTCTATTCTAAAGAGACAGCTAGCAGCAGCCACAGCAGCAGAAACAGCAGCAGCAGCAACAGCAGCAGCAGCAACAGCAGCAGCAGCAACAGCAACAGCAGCCGCAGCACCAGCAGCAACAGTACCAGCAGCAACAGCACCAGCAGCAGGAGCAACAGCAACAGCACCAGCAGCAACAGCAACAGCAGCAGCAACAGCAACAGCAACAGCAGCAACAGCAACAGCAACAGCACCAGCAGCAGCAGCAACAGCACCAGGAGCAACAGCAACAGCAACAGCAACAGCACCAGCAGCAACAGCAACCGCAGCAGCAGCAACAGCAGCACCAGCAGCACCAGCAGCAACAGCAGCAACAACAGCAACAGCAGCAGCAGCAACAGCAGCAGCAGCATATATTTAATAGCGTCTGACTTATTCTCTTGTTTTTCTTCTTCTTCCTTTCTTCTTTCTGCTGCTTCTTGTATAATCTGTCTCCTTATCTGTCTCCTCTGCTGCTGCTGCTGCAGCTCTGCTGCAGCAGCAGCAGAAGGTGGCTCTCCCTTAGCTACGTTTTGTCTAGCTTGAGCTAGCTGCTCGGCTAGCTGCTGCTGCATAGCAGCTAGCTGAGGTAGCATGGCCTATACTCAACAACAAACACTTCTTCTGTCTCTTTCTTTCTCTCTCTCTCTCTCTCTCTCTCTTTTGTTTAATTAGTAATTATTGTTTTATATATTTATATATTTATTTCTATTTGGTCTTGGTCTTGGTTGTCTTGTATTTATTTTATTTATTTCATCATACACCTCAAACATATTGAAGGGGAGCTGCCTATACACCTCAACTGTAGCAAAGGAGCTGCCTATACACCTCAAACATGTGTAGGAGGTGTCTCTATACACCGGAGATATTGCAGAGGAGCTGCCTATACACCTGAAATATTGCATTAGAGCTGCCTATACACCTCAAATCCCGCAACGTATGTGCCTATACACCTGACGTATAGTATAAGGGGTGCCTATACACCTCAAACATGCATACAAGCTGCCTATACACCTGAAGTATAGTATACGAGTTGCCTATACACCTGACGAATAGTATAATAGCTGCCTATACACCTGGCATTCAGTATAGGAGGTGCCTATACACCAGGATAATGTTTATATATATATATATATATATATATATATAAATATGTCTATCTATCTATCTATCTATTTATCTATCTATATCTATATCTATACCTATATATATATATATATATATATATATATATATACAATCATATCTTACCTTATACATATCATTTTCTGCCCTCACACACTTTCTCTTGGAGGCCACGTGTTCAAGCTTTTGTTGTAGTTGACTGACATCAAATAATAAAGACGAAGCCAGCTTCTTCTTTGGAGATAACTGCCGCTCTAAAGCATCTGTTGACAAATAATTATAATAGGTTTAGTATTATTATTATTATATTATTATTATTGTTATTATTATTATTATTAGTAGTAGTAGTAGTAGTAGTAGTATTAGTATTATTAGTATTAGTATTATTAATATTGATATTATTATTATTATTATTATTATTGTTATTATTATTATTATTATTAGTAGTAGTAGTAGTAGTAGTAGTAGTATTCGTATTAGTATTATTAATATTATTATTATTATTATTATTATTATTATTATTATTATTATTATTATTATTATTATTATTATTACTATTATTATTATTATTATTTATTCTTATTCTTATTATTAATTATTATTAATATTATTATTATTATTATTAATATTATTATTATTATTAATATTATTATTATTATTATTATTATTATTATGAATTGTATTTAGAAGTAGTGTTTTTGTTCTTGTTTTAGTTAGATGTGTATTTACGGGTTTTGTTAGAGATGGTTTTTTATAAGTTTATTTAAATCTCTTGCTGTAGTTATATTTATATTTATATTTATATTTATATTTATATTTATATTTATATTTATATTTATATTTATATTTATATTTATATTTATATTTATATTTATATTTATATTTATATTTATATTTATATTTATATTTATAGTTTTATTTATATTCATATTTATATTTATATCTTTATTTTATATATATATATATATATATATATATATATATATATATATATATATATATATTACTTGTTTCTTCTTGTATTTCTTCTAGTTTTATATCTAAGTTAATTAGCTTTCTTTTCTAATTCTAGGGTTTAGGGTTTAGGGTTTATTGTTTATATATATTTATGTATTTATATATATTTATATTTATATATTATTACTTGTTTCTTCTTGTATCTCTTCTAGTTTTATATCTAAGTTAATTAACTTTCTCTTTTGACTTTGTAATTTCTTTTGTATTTCTTCTTCTTTTGTTTGCAGCTCCTCCATATCAGGCTCCTCGCTGAGGTGTA
>OY986951.1:1134468-1139468 GCA_963920595.1 Eimeria praecox
TAAAAATAAATAAAAATAAAAATAAAAATACAAATAAAAACAACGGAGACAGCAAACCTGCTTTGCTCGCCCCTCAGCTTCCTGCATCAGAGCCTTCTTCTCCAACGCTATTTCGCCCTGAACCACAAACCCTAAACCCTAAACCCTAAACCCTAAACCCTAGGCCCTAGGCCCTAGGCCCTAGGCCCTAAACCCTAGGCCCTAGGCCCTAAACCCTAGGAGCTAAACCCTAGGAGCTAACCCTAAACCTTAGGCCCTATATCCTAAACCCTAAACCCTAGGCCCTAAACCCTAGGCCCTAAACCCTAAACCCTAAACCCTAAACCCTGAGTATGAGCACCTTACTCCTAAACCCTCAAGGCCATGGGAGAGGGCTTAAAGGGTTTGGGGTTTAGGGCTAGGTGTATAGGGAGATGTATTTAGGGTTTTTGCTAGGGTTTAGGGTTTTGATTTCTTAAGGGTTTAGGGTTTAGGGTTTAGGGTTTAGGGTTTAGGGTTTAGGTATACACCTCACCTTCCTAGCTACATAACTAGGAAGAAGCGCTGCTGCTGCGTCCCGCTGCAGAGTCCCTTTCTTATACTCCCTGCAATAACAGACACCCTAAACCCTAAACCCTAAACCCTAAACCCTAAACCCTAAACCCTAAACCCTAAACCCTAAACCCTAAACCCTAAACCCTAAACCCTAAACCCTAAACCCTAACCCCTTACATTTTCATTTTTTTCTAGAGCGGTTTTGAAGTGGATGAATGAGCTCAAACCCCAACCCGTAAACCCTAAACCCTAAACCCTAAACCCTAAACCCTAAACCCTAAACCCTAACGTCTTACATTTTAGTTTTTTCTAGAGCGCTTTTAAAGTGTTTGAGTTCTTCCTTTGCCTGATGTAGCCTCCTCGTTGTTTGTTTTAATTCTCTCTGCATCGTGCTGCGATATTCGCTCCCGTCAGCAAACTCAAGCTGCGGTGTACGTACACCCCAAACATACACAATACTATCCTGAGGTGTACGTACACCTCAAATAGAAATACTATCCTGAGGTGTACGTACACCCCAAACATACACAACACTATCCTAAGGTGTACGTACACCTCAAATAGAAATACTATCCTGAGGTGTACGTACACCTCAAATAGATTCTTACGGTGTACGTACACCTCAAATAGATTTTATGTATATACCTCAAACACAATCTTGAGGTGTACGTACACCTCATATATATATATATATATATATATATATATATATATATATATATATATATATATATATATATATATATATATATATATATACTCTTGAATCCTGCTTGCCACTACTGTTGACTGCATTTACATTTACTAGTTAGCTAGCTAGCTAGCTAGCTAGCTAGATAGATAGATAGATAGATAGATAACTAGCTAGCTAGCTGATGATCTGTCTATAGAGACAGTCAAATGCCTGCTCGAGGAGCTTCATGAAAGACTAGATAGCTAACTGCTCAGGGCCCAAAAGCCCGAGGGTTTAGGGTCTAGGGTTTAGGGTTTAGGGTTTAGGGTTTAGGGTTTAGGGTTTAGGGTTTGCCTGGGCGAGGTCAAGTCTGTTTCGAATGTCTCGTTGCTGTGGCACCAACTCCTCCGAAACCCGCCGCTGCTCTTGTAGCTTCTGCTTCTGCTGCTGCAGCTGCTGCGTCAGTCCCTGCATGCAGCAGCAGCAGCAGCAGCAGCAGCAGCAGCAGCAGCAGCAACAGCAGCAGCAGCAGCAAGAACAGCAGCAGCCTCAACACTCCTGTCTTTTATACAAACACGCGCGAGGGTTTAGAGAATGCAGCCATAAGACAAGCAGGTTCTCTCTCCCTCTCTCTCTCTCTTTTAGGGTTTAGGGTTTAGGGTTTAGGGTTTATTGTTTATTGTTTATTGTTTATTGTCTGGTATATTACCTGTATTTGATTATCTATCTGTTTCATTTGCTGCTGCAGTTCCTCCATTTGCTGCTGCATGCATGCAGTCTGCTGCTCTAATGCTGCCTGCATGTGTTCAGCTAGCTGTCTCTGTTCTGTCTGTCTCTGCGGGATTAACTCCATTTCCTCTAATTCGTGTTGGAGCCCTTCTTGTTTTAGTTGCAAGTCCTACACATACACCACAAATATATATATATATATATATATATATACAGAGAGAGAGAGAGAGAGAGAGATAGATAGATAGATAGATAGATAGATAGATAGATAGATAGATAGATAGATTGCTGACAGGCGAGCTGAGTAGCTAGCTAGCTAGCTAGCTAGAGAGATAGCTAGCTAGCTAGCTATCTAGCTGACAGGCTAGCTGAGTAGCTAGCTAGAGAGATAGCTAGCTAGCTACATAGATAGCTAGCTAGACAAATAAAGAGATAGACAGGAAGCTAGCCGGGGGGGCTAGCTGTTTATCTAGCTGGCTAGCTAGCTAGATATCTGGGGACCCAGCTAGCTAGCTAGCTAGCTAGCTGGCTGACTAGGTAGCTAGCTAGCTAGCTAGCTAGCCAGCTAGAGGGGAGGGGTGTTGGGAGCGAATCGGCGAGGAAGAGATCTCGAGCAGCATGCAAAGAACTAGAAGTACGCGTAAGCTTCAGGGTCTAGGGTTTAGGGTTTAGGGTTTAGGGCTTAGGGTTTAGGGTTTAGGGCTTAGGGCTTAGGGTTTAGGGTTTAGGGTTTAGGGTTTGTCGAACCTCTACTTTTCCGTTTAAGACTTTCTCGCGCTGCCTCAGCCTCGCTGCATCATACGTTCCCCTCTCTGTATCGCAAACCCTAAACCCTAAACCCTAAACCCTAAACCCTAAACCCTAAACCCTAAACCCTAAACCCTAAACCCTAGTTTGTAAGGGGCGTTTTGTGGAGGGTTTGGGAGCAGCTTACCTATAGCCATCGTTAGTCTCTTCTCCTCTCGCTGTAGAAGAGAGAAAGGAGACAGACAGAAAGGAGACAGACAGAAAGGAGACAGACAGATAGAAAGGAGACAGAGAGATAGAAAGGAGATAGACAGAGAGAAAGGAGACAGACAGATAGAAAGGAGACAGACAGATAGAAAGGAGACAGACAGATAGAAAGGAGACAGACGGATAGAAGGGAGACAGACAGATAGAAAGGAGACAGAGAGAAGGGAGACAGAAAGATAGAAATAGAAAGGAGACAGACAGATAGAAAGGAGACAGATAGAAAGGAGACAGGGGAGAGAGGAGGCAGATAGAAAGGAGACAGACAGAAATGAGACAGAGAGAAAGGAGATAGAGAGAAAGGAGACAGAGAGATGGAAAGGAGACAGAGAGAAAGGAGACAGGCAGACAGGAGACAGACAGTCAAGAGACAGAAGGAGACAGAAGAGATAAAGGAGACAGAAAGGAGACAGAAGAAGAAACAAGAGAAGAAGAAGAAAGATAGAGGAGACAGACTGAAGCAGTTTAAGTTTAAACGAGACAGAATGCATTGAATATAAAACAAATATATATATATATATATATATATATATATATATATATATATAGAGAGAGAGAGAGAGAGAGAGAGAGAGAGAGGGAGAGAGAGAGAGAGAGAGAGAGATAATATTATATACAATTAAAACAAACAACAGAGGCAGAAAAGGGAGAGAAAGAGACAGAATGAGACAGCAAATATCTATCTGTCTCCTTCTCTGTCTTCAAATAAAAAATATATAAAAAAAACAAAAGAGACAGAGAAATAAATAAAAAGGAGACAGGAGACAGAGGACAAGAAGATACAGAGAGACAGATAAATATATAAAACAACAAACAAGACAAAATCAAAATAAATACAAAGGAGACAGAAAATAAATAAATAAGAGAGACAGTAAATAAATAAATAAGAGAGACAGAAAATAAATGCGGAGGAGACAGCAAATAAATAAATAAGAGACAGTAAATAAATAAATAAGAGAGAGAAAATAAATACTAAGGAGACACCAAATTAAATACGAAGGAGACAGTAAATAAATAAATAAATAAGAGGCAGAAAATAAATAAATAAGAGGGAGAGAAAATAAATACAGAGGAGACAGTAAATTAAATAAAGAGGAGACACTAAATTAAATACAAGGGAGACAGCAAATAAATAAATAAGAGAGACAGAAAATAAATAAATAAGAGAGACAGAAAATAAATAAATAAGAGACAGAAAATAAATAAAAAGGAGACACTAAAATAAATACGAAGGAGACAGAAAATAAATAAATAAGAGAGAGAGTAAATAAATAAATAAGAGAGACAGAAAATAAATAAATAAGAGACAGAAAATAAATAGAAAGGAGACACTAAAATAAATAGAAAGGAGAGAGGAGACAGCAAAGTTTGTGTTTACCTTCAGCATCTCTATTGTCTCCTTCGCCCCCTTTATCAAAACACCGTCAACTTCTTCTGCCCTAAGCAGCAGCAGCAGCAACAGCAGCAGCAACAGCAGCAGCAGCAGCAACAGCAGCAGCAGCAACAGCAACAGCAACAGCAGCAGCAGCAGCAGGAGACAGACAGAACCCAATCGATAGGTATAAACAAAAATTAAAAAAAGAGACAGGCAAACAAGTAAATAAACAAATGCACAAATAAATAAATAAATAAATAAATAAATAAATAAATAAATATGTAAATAAATAAATAAATAAATGTATAAATAATAGCAACACAAACAAAGACAACAAACAGAACAAACAAACAAAGACAAAAAAATAAAAATAAGAATAAGAAGAGTAAGAAACATACAGAAGAAGAAATATAAAGAACCGATATATATATATATATATATATACAACGTTTATATATACATCTATATATACAATATATTATATATTTGTATATGGAGTATATATATAATATATATACTCTATCTATTCTATATATCCATACTATATATATATATATATATATATATATATATATATATATATATATATATATATATATATACCTGTGCATTTGTGCGTGAAGCTGTGAACGTAGCTCTGTTGCTTCTGCCTGACAGGCTTGTAGTTGTTGACTTAAC
>OY986951.1:1144468-1146968 GCA_963920595.1 Eimeria praecox
ATAAATTTATTTGAGGATCTGAAGCAAAGTAGGAGGTTGCTGTGTAGCCTGGACCGCCAGCCCCATCCGGCTTCTTTAGGAGAGGTGTTTCGAGATAAAATATTAGGGTTTTAAATATAAAATAGATTAAAATAGAATAAAAAACATAAATTTTAATATAAAAACAAGAAAAAAACAAGAAAAATACCTAATAAACAGCGAAGTTGTATATATATATATATACACTACACAGAAGGAAGGAGCTACGGTGTATGTACACCTGAAACTGTAAGCTGATATTCAAACACGCAATATACAATGAAACAAAGATAAAATAATTAAAATAAATATAAAATAAATATAAAAATAAATTATATAATACATAAATTAATTTATAAATGTTTATTTCAAATATTTTAATGCTATTTCTTCTCCTCAATCCCTCAGGTGTATAGTCACCTCGGGTGTATACAACACATATATACATATGTATATATATATATATATATATATATATATATATATATATATCAAATTAATTAATTAATATTATTTATTTTAAATAATATATATAAATATACCTATCTATCTATCTATCTATATATATATATATATATAATGCTGTAAATATATGAAATTAACTAAGCTTTAGAGAGAGAGAGAGATATGCTCCTTCCTCTCCGTCTTTCTCTACCTTCTTCATAGTGTAGACGCTGTCTATACACCTCGTGTTTACTCTAGAATATAAATAAAATATATTTTAATTTATTAATTATATACTTAGTTTTATAATAAAATATATTCTAATTGTATAATAGCACAAATTATATAATAATACAAGGCATATATGTCTAGCAATAACAACAGAAACATTATTATATAATAACTACTAAGCCATACTCTCAACAGTAATACAATCTATATCTATATCTATATCTATATCTATATCTATATCTATATCTATATCTATATCTATATCTATATCTATATCTGTATCTATATATCTGTATCTATATCTATATATATCTATATATATCTATATCTATATCTATATCTATATACCTATATATATATATATATATATAAACACATATGTCTAAACATACATGCATATTTATACATCTCTATCTCTACATTTCTATATATATCTCTATCTCAACTCCATCTCTACTTCTACGTGCCTGTCTGTCTGTTTATCTATCTATCTATCTATCTATAGATGTAGATATATCTACATGTGCCATACATATATATATATATATATATATATATATATATATATATATATATATATATATATATATATGAGTCTTGTGTATATATACAATCTAGATAATTCTATTCTCGTCTACACTCATTCTTTACCTGCTACTGCTGCAGAAGAAAAAAAACAAGTTAAATATATATATATATATATATATATATATATATATATATATATATATATATATATATATATATATATATACTGTCAGGTGTACGTACACCTAAGAACACGACAAAAGACTTTCCCTGTTTCTTCCTACGAATTTGCTGTAGAAAAAAAACAAAATAAAAACATAAAAATGAAAAGATGCTGCTGCTGCTGCAGCAGCAGCAGCAGCAACAGCAGCAACAGCAGCAGCAACTGCTGTTGTCTGCTGACTCGCTTAGTGAAGCCCTCAACATTCTCTTTTTTCTTCAAGTAGTAGACAAATAAATAAACATATATATATATATATATATATATAATATATATATATATATATATATATATATATATATATATATATATATATATATATAACGCATATACATTCGGTCCCTCTCTGTCTCTTCTTTCTTCTACTCTCCCTCTTCTTTCTTTCTTTCTTCTTCTTTCTCTCCTTCTTTTACTTCTCTCTCTCTCTCTCTCTCTCTCTCTATATATATATATATATATATATATATATATATATATTTATAACAGACTCGGTAGTACATTACCTGGTGACGATACGAATCCGTCTCTTTGATAGAATAGATTTAGATCTGTAAGTGTTATAGACCCTCTCAATTTATCTTTATTATATATATATTTATGTGGTTTGCTCATATCTGTTTCCTCTTCTTCGCTATCTTCTGTCTCTATTATTATTCTTAAATCGTCAGGTCTTGTAGATATAAGATTAGATAATAAAACCCTCAATTCCTGTCTCCTCAAACTTAGTATACGGATTATTTGTGTTAATAAAATATAAGAAAGCCCCAAAATTGCATGCATGCAATACACACCAAACCCTAACCAGCTCAGGTGTACAGACACTCCCCAAACCCTAAGTATAAACCCTAATACTAATTCAAGAGACATATACTCTAATAAAACACTAGATAGCTTAAATCCTCTTATTATATCTTCTCCTATTAATAAAGAATGATAGGAGATAGGAGATACGCCCTTCAGACATAAACTATATATTATTATATTGCTGAGGGAAACAAACCCCACATTTAGATAACCTGCATCTATCTTATCTGTATCACAACAAACAAAACACAAATT
>OY986951.1:1159468-1161968 GCA_963920595.1 Eimeria praecox
CTGCAGCGGCAGGAGGCTACAGCATAACAAATGAGGCTTACCTCTACGACACAGCAGCAGCAACATGGACACGACTAGCAGCAGAAAGCCCCCCAAACCCTAGAGCAGCGCATGCAGCGTGTTGTGTAGATACACTCCAGCTTGTTGTATTTGGAGGGGCTACAGGAGGAGGCAGTCTCAGTCCTGAAGAGGTATGTATAGCTAGGGTTTAGGGTTTAGGGTTTAGGGTTTAGGGTTTAGGGTTGGGTGGGACGTGGTAAGACAGAGGGGTGGAGGTGTTGGTGGCGCGAGTTGCTTTGCTCGGCTTTGCTAGAGTTTATTAGGGTTTGTTATTATTGTTTCTTATTACTAGGGTTTATTAGGGTTTGTTATTAGGGTTTCTTATTACTAGGGTTTATTAGGGTTTATTAGGGTTTGTTAGGGTTTATTAGGGTTTGTTAGGGTTCATTAGGGTTTATTAGGGTTTATTAGGGTTTATTAGGGTTTATTAGATCTTGCTAGGGTTTCTAATTAGGGTTTATTAGGGTTTGTTGGGGTTGTATTAGGAGTTTCTGCTAGGGGTTTATATTAGGGTTTGTTGCTAGGGTTTGTTGCAAGGGTTTGTTGCTAGGGTTTATTGCTAGGGTTTGTTGCTAGGGTTTGTTGCTAGAGTTTGTTGTTGCTAGGGTTTGTTGCTAGAGTTTGTTGTTGCTAGGGTTTTTTGCTAGGGTTTGTTGTTAGGGTTTGTTGCTAGGGTTTGTTGCCAGGGTTTGCTGTTAGGGTTTGTTGCTAGGGTTTGTTGTTAGGGTTTGTTTCTATTGTTTGTTGCTATTGTTTGTTTCTAGGGTTTGTTGTCGCTAGGGTTTATGGTTGCTAGGGTTTATGGTTGCTAGGGTTTATGTTTGCTAGGGTTTATGGTTGCTAGGGTTTATGTTTGCTAGGGTTTATGGTTGCTAGGGTTTATGGTTGCTAGGGTTTATGGTTGCTAGGGTTTATGGTTGCTAGGGTTTATGTTTGCTAGGGTTTATGGTTGCTAGGGTTTATGGTTACTAGGGTTTATGGTTGCTAGGGTTTATGGTTACTAGGGTTTATGGTTGCTAGGGTTTATGGTTGCTAGGGTTTATGGTTGCTAGGGTTTATGGTTTCTAGGGTTTGGGGTGTATGTACAGCTGTACTTGTTAGATATGCGGAAAGAACCACAACTTCAATGGCTGGCCGTCCCTCTACAAGGAAGGACGCCAGGGAGAAGATACGGGCATGTGATGGGGTATTGTAAACCTAATATTATACTACATGGGGGCAATGATGGGTGAGATAAACCCTAAACCCTAAACCCTAAACCCTAAACCCTAAACCCTAAACCCTAGGATGTTAGAAAAAAAAATTTGAGAAAAAATTAGGAATAAATTATAAAGTGTAGTGGGGTTATGGATATGTGATGGGGTTTTGTAAACATAATATTATAACTACATGATGGGTACGATAAACCCTAAACCCTAAACCCTAAACCCTAAACCCTAAACCCTAGTGGCTTACAACATATTTGTAGACCAACAGACTTTGACGTCGTGAGGCCGCCTCGGTGTTTATAATGAGAGCTTTCTTGTATTATTATTTTTATTATTATTTATATTATTTGTTTATTACTATTCTTCTCTATTGTATTATTTTTTTATATTATTTTTAATATTAGGGTTTTATATTAGGGTTTTATATTAGGGTTTTATATTAGGGTTTTATATTAGGGTTTTATATTAGGGTTTTATATTAGGGTTTTATATTAGGGTTTTGTATTAGGGTTTTGTATTATTTTCTTGTATTATATTTTTATTGTTTTGTTATCATCGTTATATATTTCTGTTTCGTATTAGGGTTTCCTATTAGGGTTTAGGGTTTAGGGTTTAAGACTTCAAATTAGGGTTTAGGGTTTAGGGTTTAGGGTTTAGGGTTTAGGGTTTAGGGTTTGTGGTGTATAGGGAGCGGCCTCTAAGCGATGTGTGGCATATGGATGTTGAGGCTTCTCCCTTTCGCTGGTCGGAGGTTCAACTCCCTATAGACGGCAAGAGACCCTCGCCTAGGGTTTATCATGCTGCTGAGGTAGGGTTTAGGGTTTTGTAGGGTTTTGTAGGGTTTTGTAGGGTTTTGTAGGGTTTTGTAGGGTTTATGGGAGAGTATTAGGATTTGCTAGGGTTTATTAGGGTTTGCTAGGGTTTATTAGGGTTTGCTAGGGTTTATTAGGGTTTATTAGGGCTTGTTATTAGGGTTTATTAGGGTTTATTAGGGTTTGATGTTAGGGTTTATTAGGGTTTATTAGGGTTTATTGATGCTGCTACTTAGTATTTGTAGATGTTTGTATCTAGAAATAAATTTGTTTTTATTTGTTTTGTTGTATTTATATTTACTCGCATTTAATAACTGTGTTTATATCTACTTATTTTATTTAGGGTTTAGGGTTTAGGGTTTAGGGTTTAGGGTTTAGGGTTTAGGGTTAACTCCAGTATATATTAAATTTGTTGTATCA
>OY986951.1:1176968-1179468 GCA_963920595.1 Eimeria praecox
GTATAACTGTATCTCTCCTGAAATAACAAACCCTAAACCCTAAACCCTAATATTAAACCCTAAACCCGAAAGCCTACACCCTAATATTAAACCCTAAACCCGAAAGCCTACACCCGAATATTAAGCCCTCGATCCTAAACCCTAATATGAAACCCTAAACCCTAATATTAAACCTTAAACCCGAAACCCTAAACCCTAATATTAAACCCTAAACCCTAATATTAAACCCTAAACCCTAAACCCTAAACCCGAGAAGGTACACTTATCCAAACCCCTGAAATTCTTGCATGCGGATAAATCCTAAACCCTCAACAAAAACCCGTAAACCCTAAACCCTAAACCCTAAACCCTAACCCCTAAACCCTAAACCCTAAACCCTAAACCCTAGATACCTTTAGGGAATTCTCCTGAGGGGAATAGCTGTTGCATCGTTTTCGTTGGGGGGTATGTCTGCTGCGAGGGTTTTTCTTCTTGCCAGCTGCCTATACACCTGAGATTTGAGTTGTCTTGAGCTGGTACGTACCCTAGAGATTTTGCTGCTGCTTCTGTTCCTGCTGCTGCTGCTGCTGCTGCTGCTGTTGCTGTTGTTGCTTCTCCTCCTTCTCCTGCTCCTGCTGCTGCAGCAGCAGCAGCAGCAGCAGCGGCAGATCCGCTCTTCTTCTTCTTCTTTTTCTTCTTCTTCTTTGCTGCTGCTGTAGCATCTCCTGTATTCACGCTGCCGTCTGCTGCTGCTGTTGCTGCTGCTGCTGCTGCTGCTGCAGCAGCTTCTGCTTCTTCATCTTCGCTGCCGCTCTGAGGAGAAAACAAACCTACAAACCCTAAACCCTAAACCCTAAACCCTAAACCCTAAACCCTACACACGGAGCTGTAAACCCTAAATCCTAAATCCTAAACCCTAAACCCTAAACCCTAAACACGAAGCTGTAAACCCTAAACCCTAAACACAAAGCTGTAAACCCTAAACCCTAAACCCTAGGCCTACCTTCAGCGGTTCAGCCTCCACATCGAGGCGCTTCTCCTCCAGAACTAAACTACCTGGCATTGTGATTAGGGTTTAGGGTTTTCTAACTTGACAACTAGCAGCAGCAGCAGCTGCAGCAGCAGCAGCAGCAGCAGCAGCAGCACAGATGCCGGGGCTGCACGTAGCTTCAGCTGTACATACACCCGAAGATGATAGGGTTATACCTACAAAGAAAGTAAACAAAACTGTTAGAAGGTGTTGTTATCAATCATTTCAGCTATTGTTGCTGCTGCTGCTGCTGCTGTTGCTGCTGTTGCTGCTGCTGCTGCTGCTGTTGCTGTTGCTGCAGTGGGGCTGCAGCAGCTGCTGCAGGGACATCGAGCAGCAGCAGCAGCAGCAGCAACAGCAGCAGCAGCAGCAGCAGAAAAGATAAAGAAAACTTTGTTATATATTTTTTGTATAATTAAACAAATTTAATATTTATTTATCTGTGTTCTTTGCTGCTGTTGCAGCAATCCTATTCCATAATTTCAACAGCAGCAGCAGCAGCAGCAGCAGCAGCTACTACTACTACTGCTGCTGCTGCTGCTGCTGTATATACACTGGATATAACCACCTTGCTGCTGCTGCAGCAACACACACAATCTTTAATTAGTACAACAAACAAATTTGGTCTGATAGAATTAACTTATCTTCAACAGACAGACCTAACACCAGCAGCAGCAGCAGCAGCAGCAGCAGCAGCAGCAGCAGCAGCTAGAGCTGCAGGGTTAGCACAGCCGCCAGCAGCAGCAGCAGCAGCAGCAGCAGCAGCCTCAAGCTTAGAGCTGCGGCTGTACCTTGTGGCGCAGCAGCAGCAACAACAACAAATACACTGACTTCTAGCAGCAGCAACAGCAGCAGCAGCAGCAGCAGCTGCTGCTGCTGCTGCAGCTGCTGCAGCTGAAGAAACAAACCCTTCTGCTAGATGAGTGGTCTTCGTCAGCAGCAGCAACAACAACAGCAGCAGCAGCAGCAACAGCAGCTGCAGCAGCAGCAACAGCAGCTGCAGCAGCAGCAGCGGTAGCTGCAGCAGCAGCAGCGGTAGCTGCAGCAGCAGCAGCGGTAGCTGCAGCAGCAGCAGCGGTAGCTGCAGCAGCAGCAGCGGTAGCTGCAGCAGCAGCAGCGGTAGCTGCAGCAGCAGCAGCAACAACAGCAGCAGCAACAGCAGCTGCAGCAGCAGCAGCGGTAACTGCAGCAGCAGCAGCGGTAGCTGCAGCAGCAGCAGCGGTAGCTGCAGCAGCAGCAGCGGTAGCTGCAGCAGCAGCCGCAGCAGCTGCTGCAGCGGCGCAATGAGTTCTGTACACCCGGCTTCACCTTCGTCTGTAAACTGCAGCAGCAGCAGCAACAGCAGCAGCAGCAGCAGCAGCAGCAGCAGCAAGCCAGCAGGAGGAGCAACACAAGGAAATGAGGGGACCCCGGTGGTGGTGGTCCGGTGAGACAGGGTTTAGGGCTTAGGGTTTAGGGTTTATTGTTTAGGGTTTAGGGTTTACGAGTTGA
>OY986951.1:1184468-1186968 GCA_963920595.1 Eimeria praecox
TGAACGCCCAGTCAACTGCAGGTAGGGTTTAGGGTTTAGGGTTTAGGGTTTAGAAGCTAGGGTTTAGGACCTAGGGGGCAGGGGTTTAGGGTTTAGGGTTTAGAAGCTAGGGTTTAGGGTTTAGGGTTTAGGGTTTGGGGTCTAGGGTTTAGGACCTAGGGGCTAGGGTTTAGGGCTTAGGGTTTAGGGTTTGGGGTCTAGGGTTTAGGACCTAGGGGGTAGGGTTTAGGGTTTAGGGTTTAGGGCATAGAGGCTAGGGTTTAGGATTTATGACCTAGGGTTTAGGGTTTAGGGTTTAGGGTTTTTGGATTATCTGCGATAGCGACGGATGCACTCAGTCTGCCTGTATGCTGATCTTCCCTCCGCTGCATTCGTGATTAGGGTTTAGGGTTTAGGGTTTAGGGTTTAGGGTTTAGGGTTTAGGGTTTGTGTGTATCAGATGTTTTGACGTTTACGTCTTTGTTTTTTTCTTTGATTTGCAACTTCGTTGCTCCTTTTGTTATTTATATTCGAGCGTGCGAGAAGCTGCCGATGGAAACCCCCAGTAAACCCTAAACCCTAAACCCTACCCCTAAACCCTACCCCTAAACCCTACCCCTAAACCCTAAATCCTACCCCTAAACCCTACCTCTAAGCCGTACCTCTAAACCCTTCCCCTAAACTCTACCTCTAAGCCCTAGCTCTAAACCCTCGCTCTAAGCCCTAGCTCTAAACCCTAGCTCTGAGCCCTAGCTCTAAACCCTACCTCTAAACCCTACCCCTAAACCCTTGCTCTAAACCGCACCTCTAAACCCTACCTCGAAACCCTACCTCGAAACCCTACCTCTAAGCCCTAGCTCTAAACCCTAGCTCTAAACCCTAGCTTCAAACCCTACCTTCATACCCTAGCTCTAAACCCTAGCCCTAAAGCCTAGGGCTAAACCCTAACCATAAACCCTAGCTTCAAACCCTCGAGCTTAAATATTTCCTTGCAGCAAAGCCTGAGCATTTGGGGCTCAAGACGTACCCCCATGGTTTAGGGTTTAAGGGTTAGGGTTTAGGGTTTAGGGTTTAGGGTTTGTGACGGTTTCAGGGGAGAAGCAAGTTGTTCTATTTAGCCCGAATCTGCGTCACAACGTACAAGCAGTAAGGGTTTAGGGTTTAGGGTTTAGGGTTTGTCCCCTGGGAGGTTTGACTGTATGCCTTTTGCTTGTCTTTTCTCACAGATTTAGGGTTTAGGGTTTAGGGTTTAGGGTTTAGGGTTTAGGGTTTGTTCCCTGAAGGGGGGGTGGGGTGGGGTTGATTGTATGAATTTTGCTAGTTTTTTTCTCACAGATTTAGGGTTTAGGGTCTAGGGTTTAGGGTCTAGGGTTTAGGGTCTAGGGTTTAGGGTTTAGGGTTTAGGGTTTGTGTGTATGAACAGGAGCTGCGTGACCCTGACGCGATTAGATTATCTCTGCTGCAGTGGCTGCAAGCAACATTCAAAGACGAAGCCAAAGCGAGGGAGGCCGATCCCCAGCTGCTGCACTTGCTGCTGCAGCCGTCAGCAGCAGCAGCAGCAGCAGCAGCAGCAGCAAACAACAGCAGCAGCAGCAGCCCTAACACCGGATTGGATCAACGGCTTATGCTCACGCAGCAGGAAGCAGCAACCACTGTTCTTGCTGCTGCTGCTCTGCAGCTACAGGAGCCCGGGCTCAGCAAGAGTATGTTGCTGCTGCTGCTGCTGTTGCTGCTGCTGTTGCTGCTGCTGCTGTTGCTGCTGCTGCTGTTGCTGCTGCTGATGATGATGAGGGGTTTGCTGCTTGTGGTCGTTTGCTTCTTTTCCTGCTGCGCGTAATGTCTCTCTTTTGCTGCTGTTCCTGCTGTTGCTGCTGCTGCTGTTGCTACTGTTGCTGCTGCTGCTGTTGCTACTGCTGCTGCTGCTACTGCTGCTGCTGTTGCTGCTGCTGCTGTTGCTGCTGCTGCAGCATTTAGCCGTTTGTTTGGTGGGGCGCCCTCTTATCATTCGGAGGCATCTCTCCATACACCCGAGCAGCAGACATTGCTTACAGCAGAGCTCGGTGCTGCTAATGCAGCAGCAGCAGCAGCAGCAGCAGCAGCAGCAGGAGGAGGAGGAGGGGGCCCTGAGGGATGCAGCAGCAGCTTGCAGCAGCAGCTGCTGCGACACGACAGTCTGGGGCCCCTACGAACTTATTCTAATACAACAAATTATGCTTATCTGTCTTCGCCTTCTCCTTCTCTCTCTCCTATGCAGCAGCAGCTGCAGCAGCAGCTGCAGCAGCAGCAGCAGCAGCAGCAACAGCAGGGTTGGCGTATCGTGCAACCTGAACGCACACCACCGCCAGCAGCAGCAGCAGCAGCAGCAGCAGCAGGAGAGGAAGGTGATAGAGAGCAGGAGGTTGCGGATCTGTCTACAGATTTAGATGATGTTGCTGCTTCTCTCAAAGTGCAGCAGCAACTGCCGTATTTGCTGCTGCGGCAGGCAGACAGGATTGATCGCAACGCATGGATAGCCGACCTG
>OY986951.1:1189468-1191968 GCA_963920595.1 Eimeria praecox
CCTCATCTGTCTCCTTGCAGCCGCAGCAGCGGAGGGCGAGCACAAGAGCAGCAGCAGCAGCAACTGCAGCAGCAGCAGCAACAGCAGCAACAGCAGCAGCAGCAGCAGCAGCAGCAGCAAGGGGATCGTGTCGCTCACGGGCGACGGAAATTTAAGACAGCAGCGTACTTACCTAAGAAGAAGGAGCAACTATCAGCAGCAGCAGCAGCAGCAGCAGCGCCATCAACAGCAGCAACAGCAGCAACAGCAGCAACAGCAGCAGCAGCAGCAGCAGCAGCAGGAGACACATCTGATAGCCTCTTTGCTTATAGAGACATCGATGAGCGAGACGCTCACCCCCCCGAAGTCCTCCCTACGATTCAGGTAAGAGATAGCTACATACTCGTAGCTAGCTAGATAGCTAGCTAGCTAGCTAGCTAGATAGCTAGCTAGCTAGCTACACACTCTTAGATAGATAGATAGATAGATAGATAGCTACATAGTCTTACTAGCTAGATAGATAGACAGATAGCTACATAGTCGTAGCTAGATAGATAGATAGATAGATAGCTACATAGTCGTAGCTAGCTAGCTAGCTAGCTAGCTACATAGTCTTAGCTAGCTGGATAGGTAGATAGATAGCTGCATAGGCCTACCAGCTAGATAGATAGATAGATAGCTACATAGTCTTAGATAGATAGATAGATAGATAGCTACATAGTCTTAGATAGATAGATAGATAGATAGATAGCTACATAGTCGCAGCTAGATAGGTAGATAGATAGCTACATATTCTTAATAGCTAGCCAGATAGCTAGCTATATATTGGTAGCTAGCTACATTCTTAATAGATAGCCAGATAGCTAGCCAGCCAGCTAGCCTTCTAGCTAGCTAGACTAACAAGCTAGCTAGCCTTCTAGCTAGCTAGACTAACTAACTAGCTAGCTAGCTAGCTAGCTAGCCCTTATCTCAATCCAGCTAGCTAGCTAGTCTAGCCTGCTGGCTAACTAGCTAGCTAGCTAGCTAGCTAGTTAGTTACGTTTGTCTGGTAGTGAGCTAGCTAGCTAGCTAGCTAGCTAGCTAGTTAGGTAGGTAGGTAGGTAACTAGCTAGCTAGCTAGCTAGCTAGGTAGTGTATCTGTTATCTGCTATCTGCTGCTTGTAGGCCTGTCATCTCCCGCGTTATCTGCTGCAGCATATATATGTTTGTTTTACCTTTGCTGCTGCTACTGCTACTGCTGCTGCTGCTGCTGCTGCTGCTGCTGCTGCTGCTGCTGCAGGTGACCTATGCAGACACGACCCCACAACAAGGAGACGTTTGCGGTGTATACGGAGATGTTTATAATTTGAGGATAGATGTATTCAAACACCCATGGGCGAAGAGACACCATCTAGCTGTCTCTAAAGCTCTCCTTGCTGCTCTTATTTCTTTTGCTGTTGCTTCTGTCCTAATGCATCTCTTCTAATTGCTGCTGCTGCTGCTGCAGCTGCAGCAGCAGCTGGTGCTGCTGCTGCTGCAGCTGCAGCAGCAGCAGCAGGTGATGTTCCTGCGTCATGCAAATCGCTTTGCTGCTCTGCAGCAGGAGGTCTTTGCATGCGCCGGCAGCAGCAGCTGCTGCTGCTGCTGCAGCTGCTGCTCTTGCCGCAGCAGCAGCTGCTGCTGCAGCAGCTGCTCTTGCAGCAGCAGCAGCTGCTGCTGCTGCTGCTGCTCTTGCAGCAGCAGCAGCTGCTGCTGCTGCTGCTGCTCTTGCAGCAGCAGCTGCTGCTGCTGCTCTTGCAGCAGCAGCTGCTGCTGCTGCAGCAAGTGTTTTTTTGGCTGGGTTTATTCTATGATAATTTCTTAAGGAGAAGAGAAGAGACAAATAAAATAAAAAGAGACAGAGGAAGAAGAGACAGAGACAGAGACAGAGACAGATATAAACAAATACAGATAGAGACAGAGACAGATATAAACAAATAGAGACAGACAGGCAGATATAAACAAATAGAGATAGAGACAGAGACAGATATAAACAAATAGAGACAGAGACAGCTATAAATAAATGGAGACAGACAGATATAAACAAATAGAGACAGAGACAGATAGAAACAAACAGAGATAGACACAGAGACAGATATAAACAAATAGAGACAGAGACAGAGACAGACATAAACAAATAGAGACAGAGACAGAGACAGATATAAGCAAGTAGAGACAGACAGGCAGATATAAACAAATACAGATAGAGACAGAGACAGAGATAGAATTAAATAGAGGTAGAGACAGACAGGCAGATATAAACAAATAGAGACAGACAGGCAGATATAAACAAATAGAGACAGGAACAGCGACAGATATAAATAAATAGAGACAGACAGGCAGATATAAACAAATAGAGACAGAGACAGAGACAGATATAAACAAGTAGAGACAGAGACAGATATAAACAAATACAGATAGAGACAGAGACAGATATAAACAAATAGAGACAGACAGGCAGATACAAACAAATAGAGACAGAGACAGAGACAGATATAAATAA
>OY986951.1:1209468-1211968 GCA_963920595.1 Eimeria praecox
ACCTGCAGCAGCAGCAGCAACTGTTGCAGCAGAACCTGCAGCAGCAGCAGCAGCAGCAACTGTTGCAGCAGCGCCTGCAGCAGCAGCAGCAGCAACTGTTGCAGCAGAGCCTGCAGCAGCAGCAGCAGCAGCAGCTGTTGCAGCAGCAGAATATAGCGCAAGTGCTGCAGAGGGTGCTACAGTAGGCGCTGCAGCAGCAACTGTAATACAGCCAGCAGCAGCAACTGCAGCAGCAGCAACTGCAGCAGCAGCAGCAGAGGCTCTCGAGGAAGGCATGGAGCTTGTTGCTGCTACAGCAGCAGCAGCAATAGCTGGGAGGCGGCAGGTGTCGGAAGCAGCAGCAGAAGCAGCAGCAGCTGCTGCTGCTGCTGCTGAGCGGGCTCGAAAGACTGCAGCAGCAGCAGATCAGTGCGAACAAGCTGAGGAGCGGTGTGCAGCAGCAGCAGCAGCAGCAGCAGGAGCAGCAGATATTACAAGAGCTAAAGCAGAAGAAGCTGCTGCTGCTGCTGCTGCTGCTGGTGCCTGGAGCCACGAGGCAGAAGCTACAGCAGCATCTGCTGCTGCTGCTGTCACTGCTGCAGCAAGTGCTGCAGCAGCTGACGCGCAGCAGCAGCAGCAGCTAGCCTGTGAATTCAAACAAGGTGCAGCAGCAGCAGCCAAGCTAGCTGAAACTGCTGCAGCAGCTGCTGCTGCTCGAGCAGCAGAGACAGAGCAGCATCAATCTGCTGCTGCTGCTGCGATGCAGCAACACAAGGAAGCAGCAGCAGCAGCAGCAGCAATAACAGCAGCAGCAGAAGCAGCAAAACACGAAGAAGCAAGGCTCAAGGAGACCTCTGCCGCAGCAGCAGCTGCTGCTGCCAAGCTGCAGCAACATACAGAAGAGCTGCAGCAGCACGAAGAAGCAGCTGCTGCAGCAGCGAGATCTGCTGCTGCTTCTGCTGCTGCGGCTCGGCAGCAACAACAGCAGATAGAAGACACATGTGTTCTAGCGAAGGCTGCAGCACTAGAGGCGCAGCAAAGTGCAGCAGCAGCAGCACGACAGGTAGATGCAGCAGAGCAGCACCTAAGAGCTACAGCAGCAGCTCAGAACACGCAGCAGGCTGCTGCTGCTGCTGCTGCTGCTGTTGCTGCTGTGCAGCAACACAAAGAAGATGCTGCAGCAGACGCCAACGCTATTCGTAAACAGAGAGAGATAGCAGTCTCACATTCTGCTGCGCTGCAGCAGCACCTGCATTCTGCTGCAGCAGGGGCTATAGAGACACAGAAGCAGGCAGCAGCAGCAGCAGCAGCAGCTGCTGCTGCTGAGAACACACAGCAGCAAACGCATCAGATACAGGAGGTAGCTGAAACTGCTGCTGCTGCAGCTAAAGAAGCTGCTGCTGCTGCTGGAGAGTTGGTGACAGCTATAGAACAGCAGCGTGCTGCTGTTGATGCTGCTGCTGCTGCTGCTGCTGCTGCTGCGAAGGAAAGCCAAGAGGGAAGGGAGGAGCTGCAGAGAGCTGCTGCTGCAGCAGCAGCACAGCTCCAGAAACACACAGAAGCAGCAGCAGCAGATGCTGCAGCAACGAACAGATACAGGGAGGCAGCCGAGCATACAGCAGCTGAGCTGCAGCAGCAAGCCACTGCAGCAGCAGCAGCAGCAGCAGAGCTCCGCCAGTGTGTTTCTTCTGCTGCTGCTGAACTAGAAACCCATAGAGAGGCTGCTGCTGCTGCTGCTCGTGCTGCTGCTGCAGCACAACAGCAGCAGCAGCAAGCCTTGGAAGCAGCAGAACAGGCGAAGAAGGCTGCTGCTGCAGCACAAGAATCTGCTGCTGCCGCTGCTGCTGCCGCTGCTGAGTCAGCACGAGAAGGCGAGCAGCAGCGCTCTGCTGCTGCTTCTGCTGCTGCTGCAGCAGCAGCAGCAGCAGCAGATGCTGCTACGGAGAAGATAAAAGACAGCAAAGCTATTCTAGAGGATGATGCAGCAGCAACTCTGCAGCAGCAGAAAGAAGCAGCTGAAGCAGCAGCAGCAGCAACCCATCAACACAGAGAAGCAGCAGCAGATAGTGCTGCTGCAGCAGAATCTGCTGCTCTCAGGTGTATAGCCACTGCAGCACAGCTACGAAAGCTAGCAAACATAACAGCAGCAGCATTTGCTTCGGAGCGATGGCTGCTGCAGCAGTCTTCTCAGGAAGCAGCAGCAGCAGCAGCAGCAGCAGCAGAGTCGCAGCAACAAGTTCAAACGTTTCGTGCTGCAGCAGCAGCAGCAGCAGCAGAGGCTATCAATCACCGCAATATCACTGCTGCAGCACATACAGAAACCCTTGCTGCAGCAGAAACAGCAGCAGAAGCAGCAGCAGCTGCTGCTGCTGCTGTCGGCTCCATACAGACAGCTGGGAACATTGCGACAAGAGGTGCTGTAGCAGCAGCAGCTGCTGCTGCTGCTTCACTCGAAGCATCTGAGCAGGCGAAGCTGGCAGCAGCAGCAGCAGCAGAAGCAGAAGCAGAAGCAGTAGAAGCA